>CM074865.1:52782500-53015000 GCA_037501455.1 Lantana camara | reverse complement strand
ATCCCATATGACTCTAATATGCTTGTATGATCTCCTTTGTTACTATGGTTGAGCATGGTGGAAGATACCATTAGTGAAATTCAAATTTTGGATTGGATGAACTTGAGATATGTGATGATTCTTGAGTTTTCATGATAGTTGGATGATTACATGTTGATTATGAAGTGATTTGCCATGAATTACTTGAGTTTTGTGGCTTGGAATGGTTGCATGTTGTTGCTGCGTGCTTGCCCTGCTCCCTCCCCTGTTTTTTTTCCGCAGAGTTACTGTTGCTGCTGGCATTTTTTTTCGAAGACGACAGGCCAACACGGCCGTGTCAGCTTTGGGTATGTTTTGGATACGGCCGTGTCAGCCTCTCGACTTGAAGCAATTTAATTTTATAAAACCGGACACGGCCGTGTCCATTTTGAACTAAAACTCAACACGGCCGTGTCAGCCCCTCGAAGTAAACTTCTGAATTTATTTTAACCGGACACGGCCGTGTCCATTTTGTACTAAAACCTAACACGGCCGTGTCATTTGAAAATATGGAGGCGGCAATTGCTCGTTTTATCGCTTCGTTGTTTTCTTTGTGGTTTCTTTCTTCGTTTATGACGTGTTTGCAATGTTAGAATATTATATTACGCGTTATATGCTTTGTTTTGAATTTATGACCTTATTTTCTATGAATTACTTGAATAAGACTTGGTAGGATTTATTTGACGTGTTATGCATTCCACTTGCATTCTTTGCATTCATAAGCATTGTCGAGCGTCTATTTGGTTCATATTTGAGTCTAAGTCTCGGGTCTTGCTTTCTTTTGTGTTTCAGAGCCACTTCCGGTCGTGCAAGAGCCCGAAGCTTAGGGGGTCGGTTGCCGTTTGATCCTACCTTTTGTCTCTTTTGCAAGGTGAGGTTAGGAATTATTAGCTAAAATACCCTATGGCCTATAATATGTTGAATCTTCCCTTGAATGCGGATATGATATATATATATATATTTAGATACAAGTGTTTAAATTATGTTTATGATCTTATGGAATAACTTTGGTCTTTTGGAAACGATATATATACGAGTATATATAAGCTTGATTTTCAATCCCTTTTTGGTATGTTTTGTTCTGCTCAGCGAGTGTGCCCTGAAAGATGGGATTTGGTTTGATTTAGTTTGTGGGCCCTGGAGACGTGGGTAAGGACGGCCCGGGGCGACCACGGGGTCACCGGGTTTACCCCTGTGCACGTTCTCATTTGAGATATTCACGTGTGACCTAGGGAGGTTGGGAAGGCGTGATATCTTGAGCCTTCGGTGGATAACCGGGGAAGGCATAACGTGGGTTAGCTACCCGTTATGTTTTTGGTAATGTAGGTGCTAGGGTTTGATTCCCGACACACCATGGATGTAAGGGTGGTTTTGTGATTTGATATTTATGTTAAAGGAGTAAGGGATAGTCCGTCCTCGCCGGGCTTTTGATTATGTTCTGACTAATGGATTATGAATCGAGATAGATGCTTTTCTTACTATATATTAATTTCGGGAAATGGTTTTGGTGTGCAAAACTCTAGCCTCGATTCATGACTATCACTTTTGATTTGTGCTATGCTCTCTACGTATTTATAGTGTGGGTGTGTTAAGCCCCTCACTCAGTCGAGTTGTGAGACTGACCCTCTCCTTTCCCTTTCAGGTGTGCCGAGCTAGGCGGGGAAGTGCGTCGAGTCGAGTCGTACTTAGCCGTTTAGGTCGAGTTGCATTCATTTTCTTGCCTTTTGATTACTCTTCTGATGTATTTGATATCTTAACTTGTCTTTTGGAGAATTATGGACTTTTGGATACATACACTTGATGCTTTGGAGCCGTGAGGCTATTGTTCTTAATGTATATGATTTTATATGTATTTGTCGAGCTCTTTAGATCCTGTTTATTACTTCCGCATGTCTGTTTGTTTAAGGTTGCGCGCTCTGGTGTTGTTTAGCCCCGCTTAGCCTAGCGTGTGTGTGTAGGTCACCGTTCGCTTAGACTTGGGCTCATGTATGGAAATCCATTTCACATGTGGGTTCGGGTTTAGGTGCGGGGGATGTGGTGGCCCACCGTTCCGGGCATCACATCCTTAAAGTGGTATCAGAGCTCTCGGTTGCAAAACCGGAGCTCTAGAGTCGAGTTGGGTGAGTCTAGGTCGTTCGGCTTAGGACAACGTGGCTATATGCATTTATGTGAATATTTGTTTACATTCTCGTTAATAGTGCACATGAACATGCACTAACCTCCACGCATATGAATTGGAATTCTTTTGTTTTGTAGAAATATGCCTCCCCGAAGACACCACCACCGAGATAGATCTCCGGAACATCGCCACCACCGAGATCATTCTCCACATCCGGAAAACAACAATCCCCCACCTCCACCTCAAATGGATCCCGGAAATTTTATGGAAAGATTGGCCGTATTTTGGAACAAAGGGCTCAGGAAAGGAATAATGCACATCCGGCTGGGAATCATGGAGGGAATGCTATCACTGCTCTACTTCGGGAATTTAAGAATCAGAATCCACCGGTTTTCATTGGTGGGAATGATGTGCAAGCAGAGGAGTGGTTAATCCAGATAAACCGGGTATGGCGCCTCATTCCTTGTGACCCGATGGACAAGCTACAGTGCACTCTTAGCATGATACAGGGATAGGCCTACAGTTGGTGGACTAGCACTCAGATTAAGTTGGAAGCTTCCGGGGAAGAGATTACTTGGGATATATTTGAACAGGAATTCAAGAACAAATATATCCCTAAAGCTACTAGAAGCCGAAGGTTGAGGGAATTTATGGATTTGAAACAAGGAAGTATGTCTGTTAACGATTATATCAACGAGTTTGAAAGACTCTCTCGTTATGCCCCTAATATCGCCAATGACGATGAAGCGAAGGCCTCTCAGTTTGTCCAAGGACTACGGGAGGATATGAAAGATGCTTTGGAAGCAGCCAACACGAGCACGTGGGTGAAAGTAGTTGACAAGGCTCTAAGGGTTGAGGAGAGAGTGGTTTTGAGGAGGAGAACTTCGCATTCAAGGCAAGGGTCCAGCTCAGGGGCTTTGAATAAATTTGGAAAATGCCCAGCCTTTCAAACTTTTCAACAGGCTAAGCCTCAGAACAAATCATTCAGACCAGCGGGACGAACTCAAGCCAAGCACCCATTAGCACTTCCAGCACCACCTAAAGTGCAATGTACCTATTGCAAGGGTCCTCACCATGTGGATAATTGCTTCAGACTCCATAAAAGGTGTTTCATTTGTGGAGCATCGGATCATATGATGAACGCGTGTCCGAAGAAGAAAGACAATCCGAGGCCCGCAATTCCAGCTAGGGCGTATGCGTTGGGAGCTGAGGAGAAGCAAGTTGTGGATGTCGACTCAAACGCGGTGATCGAAGGTACTCTAAGCATCCATGGCACTACATTACATGCATTATTTGATCCCGGGGCTACTCATTCATTTATTTCTCGGGATATTGCTGCTTCTATGTGCTTACCTGTTTCCTTGTGTGTGTATGATTACGTGGTTAGTTCCCTTCTTGGTGGTAGATTAGTTACTTGCAGGGTTTTTCGGGGTTGTCCAATTAGCTTTGAAGGCCGAGTCTTTCTGGCGGATTTAATTGAAATGCCTATGCAGAGGTATGATGTGATTTTGGGGATGGATTGGTTATCAGAGCATGGGGCTCAGATGGATTGTCGGGAGAAGAAAGTTTCCTTTGGTTCGGTGGTGTTTAAGGGCGAGAAGGTTAAGTCAAGCCCGTTTATTTCTTTCATGGAGGCTAGTAAACTGGTCCGGGATGGAGCAACAGGTTTTGTGGTGTAGCATCCCTTTTCACGTGGAGGCGCCACACCCCCGCACTATAGGTCAATCCAAATACGAAACGGTCATTCCGTACCTGAACTAACCTATAGCGAACGGGTGACAATGCAATACACGATAAGCTAGGCGGGATACTTGAACATGCGACATAATAAAGCGGAAGCATAATCCAGCGATATCAATTTAACATACCATGATACTTCTCAGTTACCAAATAAAGTATTCTGACTTATCATATCAATACATTATCATCTCCCATAATTTACATACAAAAATCTCTAACCGTTATCCACAACCATAATGTACTATCTCTGGAATTGTAATTATCAATATCATGAAATGCATGAAGTGCTAGACTCAGCTGGGTGGCTTGACACGACTCTGACTCCCACCTAGCACACGTCCGCAACAACCTTTACTGACAAAAGACAAGTAGGGCACGGCCTATGGGGCTTGCTTCTCGTTCCTACGAACCTGGTCTTGAAATGGGAAAAGAATGGAAGATAAGGATGAGGATGAAGATGATGATGCTTCAAGCTTGGAAATTCCCTTGAATCCTTGGATGTAAATGATGAAATCACTCCTTCCTTTTTAGAGAATGATGTCTCGGTGATGAGAGAAAGAAAATGTGGTGCCAAGATCAATAATGAAGCAGCCTTGGAAGCATGGAGATGATATATCGTGATTCATCATCCTTGATTTTTGTGAAATAATCAAATTGTCATTTAACCCCTCAACTAATCAAGTCATGCAATCAAGTATGCATAGTTTTGAAATATGATCAATTTAGTCCCTGAAAATGTTATGCCCTTTGGTCCCTAAAGGTTAGGAAGAAAATCACGTAGGGACAATTCGGTAATTTGAAGCACTCTCGGGTTTTGTTTCACGTGTTAATTGTTTTCAAGCCATGGAATAAATTCTAACTTTAATATAAATTCATGAAACTTTATGAAAGTTTGGTAAAATACAATTTATAAAATTATAATAAACGTAAGAATGTAATTAATAAAATTCGGGGCGTTACAATTCTCCCCCCCTTAAAAGGACCTAGTCCCCAGGTCCACTGTCAAGTTTTTGAAATGATGCACAAGCCTTAAGAGAACCCCGTCTCTTTAAACCGGAGATGAAAGAACCCCGTCTTTCCATAAGAAAGGAGAGAACCCCGTCTCTCGAGAATGCCAAGAGCACCCCGTCTCCTGACAAGCAAGGAGGGAACCCCGTCCCCCGAACGATATTAATAAGATCTCTGTTCCTTATGCACATGGAATTGATGGGGAAACAGGCGCACAAATGTCACATAAACAAGCAGAATCATATTGGTCACATAAATAACCAATCACACTGATGATAATTTAAGTTTAACAACAATAAATTTCATGATGCACAGGATATGCATGATTAGGTGTACTGTTCACCGTTGATTGTGTCATGTATATAATTGGTACCTTCGGCTACTACATTCAGATTAGCACCCCCGACCGGCACTCTCCATTGCTTGGGACACATGTTTGCTAAGTGTTCATTGCTCCCGCATCGCATGCACAAGTTTAGACGTTTTCTACAAGTCTCAACCGTATGGTTATCACGTCCACAGCAAGTGCAGAGGGGCTTCCCTGACTGTGATGGTAACGCCGTAACAGAGCTCTTCTTTGAATTTAGATAATCAACTTGAGACTTTTTCCTTTTTGAATTTTCTTGGGAAGGCAAGATAGAAGCAGCATTGGTCCTTTTTATAATAACAGGATCCGGTCCAGATTCCAAAACTGAATCCGGTTCAAACGCTCTCGACCTTCTCGCATTGTCCGAATCCTCAACTTTCAATGCTTTAGTGGTGGCCTTAGCCCAGGTACTTGTATTAGCAGCTTTTAAAGCATCCTGGATATCAGGCCTAAGTCCTTGCACGAATTGTGTCGCTTTGTGGAAGTCATCGTTCGCTATATTGGGAGCGTAACGAGACAATCTCTCAAATTCTGCAATGTACTCGCCGACGGATTTTCCTTCTTGTTTTAACTCAGTAAATTCCCTTAACCTACGGGTACGCGAAGCTGGTGGAATGAATTTATTTCTGAACTCCCGAACAAACACTTCCCAAGTGATAGTTTCCCCGGCCGACTCCAATACGATCTGAGTACTTTCCCACCAGGAGTAAGCCTCGCCCTGAATTAGAGTAAGAGTGCAACGAGCTTTCTCCTGAGGGTCACACGGAATAAGCTGCCAAATTCTATCCACTTCCTTTAACCACATCTCCGCCTGAATATCATTTCCCTTATAAAACTTGGGAGGCTGCTGATTCTGAAATTCCCGAAGTATAGTAGAAATAGGATTTTCCACTGGGGCTGGTGGTGCTGGTGGCGCCGGAGGCACATAATCTCGAAGCCTCTGATCAATCATCCCAACCACGGTATTCATGAAATCTTGTGGCTGAGCAGGAGGGGGTGGAGTAACCCGAGGAGAATAATCATGCTGACGTCTCCTGTGTCCAGGAGTATGCTCACGGCGAGGTCTACCTCGAGGCATCCTGTAACTTTAAAACACTTGATATGCGTGTCGGATTAATAGATGCTAATGAACATGATTAATCATAAGCACAAATGAAACACATTCTTCACATAATTCATGAATTCAACTAGGTTCAAGTATATTCATATAAGATGCAGGACTCACGATTCCCAAATAACCCTATTCCGTTCGACCTAAACTCGACACGACACTAGAACCTCGGTTTTGAAACCGGGCTCTGATACCACCTTAGATGTAGCACCCCTTTTCACGTGGAGGCGCCACACCCCCGCACTATAGGTCAATCCAAATACGAAACGGTCAATCCGTACCTGAACTAACCTATAGCGAACGGGTGACAATGCAATACACGACAAGCTAGGCGGGATACTTGAACATGCGACATAATAAAGCGGAAGCATAATCCAGCGATATCAATTTAACATACCATGATACTTCTCAGTTACCAAATAAAGTATTCTGACTTATCATATCAATACATTATCATCTCCCATAATTTACATACAAAAATCTCTAACCGTTATCCACAACCATAATGTACTATCTCTGGAATTGTAATTATCAATATCATGAAATGCATGAAGTGCTAGACTCAGCTGGGTGGCTTGACACGACTCTGACTCCCGCCTAGCACACGTCCGCAACAACCTTTACTGACAAAAGACAAGTAGGGCACGGCCTATGGGGCTTGCTTCTCGTTCCTACGAACCTGGTCTTGAAATGGGAAAAGAATGGAAGATAAGGATGAGGATGAAGATGATGATGCTTCAAGCTTGGAAATTCCCTTGAATCCTTGGATGTAAATGATGAAATCACTCCTTCCTTTTTAGAGAATGATGTCTCGGTGATGAGAGAAAGAAAATGTGGTGCCAAGATCAACAATGAAGCAACCTTGGAAGCATGGAGATGATATATCGTGATTCATCATCCTTGATTTTTGTGAAATAATCAAATTGTCATTTAACCCCTCAACTAATCAAGTCATGCAATCAAGTATGCATAGTTTTGAAATATGATCAATTTAGTCCCTGAAAATGTTATGCCCTTTGGTCCCTAAAGGTTAGGAAGAAAATCATGTAGGGACAATTCGGTAATTTGAAGCACTCTCGGGTTTTGTTTCACGTGTTAATTGTTTTCAAGCCATGGAATAAATTCTAACTTTAATATAAATTCATGAAACTTTATGAAAGTTTGGTAAAATACAACTTATAAAATTATAATAAACGTAAGAATGTAATTAATAAAATTCGGGGCGTTACATGTGGCCTATCTTTTGAATAGACCGAAGGATCAGGCCAAACTTGAAGAGACGGAGGTCGTGCGAGAGTATACCGATGTTTTCCCTGAAACTTTAGGTTCTCTTCCGCCTGATAGGGACATCGAGTTCGTAATTGACCTTTATTCCGGAGCAGAGCCTTTCTCGAGACTCCTTACAGAATGGCTCCTGCAGAGTTAAAGGATTTGAAGTCGCAGCTTGATGAACTGTTAGCTTGCGGGTACATTCGCCCGAGCACTTATCCGTGGGGTGCTCCCGTGCTATTTGTAAAGAAGAAAGATGGCACGTTACGGATGTGTATAGATTACCGTGAACTGAATCGGATGACCGTGAAGAATAAGTATCCGTTGCCTCACATCGAGGAGTTATTTGATATTTTGCAAGGGTCTAAGCACTATTCTAAGTTGGATTTGAGGCAAGGCTACTACCAACTACGGATTAGAGAGGAGGATATACCTAAGACTGGATTCAACACTCGTTATGGTCATTTTGAGTTTATTGTGATACCTTTCAGGTTAACTAATGCTCCAGCCGTGTTCATGGATATGATGCACCGAGTGTTCAGGCAGTTCCTCGACAAGTTTGTGGTAATTTTTATAGACGACATTCTGGTGTATTCTAAGTCGGTTGAAGAGCACGCTCAGCATCTTCGGATTGTTTTGGAAATCTTAAGGGAGCATAAGTTATATGCCAAGTTCAGCAAATGCGAGTTCTGGATCGACCGGGTTATATTTTTGGGGCATATTATTTCGGGTAATGGAATTGAAGTGGATCCGTCTAAGATTGAATCCGTGCTTCGTTGGGAAAGACCGAGGAATGTATCAGAAATTCGAAGTTTTCTTGGGTTGGCCGGGTATTACAGAAGGTTTGTTAAGGATTTTTCTAAGATTGCTGCTCCGTTGACTCAGCTGACTAAGAAAGAAGTGAAGTTTGAGTGGGATGATAAGTGTGAAGCAAGTTTTCAAACTTTGAAAGTGAAACTGACTTCAGCACCGGTTCTTACCCTACCCGAGGGCACCGAGGGTTATGCAGTTTATACGGATGCTTCTAAGGAAGGTCTGGGTTGTGTTTTAATGCAGCATGGTAGAGTGGTAGCTTATGCTTCGAGAAAATTGAAGGAGCATGAGAAGAATTACCCTACCCATGATTTGGAATTAGCTGCCGTTGTGTTCGCATTGATGAAGTGGCGACACTATCTTTACGGTACCACGTTCGAGGTGTTTACGGATCACCAAAGCCTCAAGTATCTCTTTTCTTAGAAAGATCTGAATGTCAGACAGAGGCGTTGGATGGAATTACTAGAGGATTATGATTGCAAGATTCAGTACCATCCGGGTAAAGCAAACGTGGTAGCCGATGCCTTGAGTAGAAAGGTGAGTGTGGCTAATTTGGAAGCAGGTTCTTCTAGTTCGGGTCCGGAGATTCTGGTTTCGGGAACTTGGTTGGCTAATCTTACCGTAATACCAGATCTGAAACAGCAGTTATTAGAAGCTCAGGCCTCCGATGTTGAGATTCAGAGGTTGTTAGCTCGTTCTGGAGATGATTCGAATTCTAAGTTTGGATTGGATAACTCAGGTTTGTAAGGTTTGGATGGAGAGTTTGTGTTCCAACCGAGCTTAGGAGGTTGATTTTGGAAGAGGCACATCGCTCGGGGTACTCGATTCGTCCAGGAGGTACTAAGATGTATCGAGATTTGAAAGAAAGGTTCTGGTGGATTGGCATGAAAAGGGACGTCGCGAACTTCGTGAAGCGATGTCTAACGTGTCAAAAGGTGAAGGCAGAGCACCGGAAACCGGGAGGAACTCTCCAACCACTTCCTATTCCCGAGTGGAAGTGGGAGCAAGTGACCATGGACTTCGTGTCCGGCTTACCTAGAGTTAAAGAAGGGTTCGATGGAATTTGGGTAATTATCGACAGGTTGACTAAGTCTGCCCATTTTCTTAAAGTTCGGATGTCTGATAAGGTACTGAAACTAGCAGAGTTGCATGTGCGGGAGATTGTAAGATTACAGGAATTCCAGTCAGTATAGTTTCGGATCGAGATCCGAGGTTCACTTCGATCTTTTGGCAGAATCTTTAGAGATGTTTGGGTACCAAGCTCAAGTTTAGCACCGCTTCGCATCCCCAGACAGACGGTCAGTCGGAGAGGTTAATTCAGTATTTGGAGGATATGCTTAGAGCGTGTGTTTTGGATTTTCAAGGTAAGTGGGACGAACATCTGGCTTTGATTGAGTTTGCGTATAATAACAGCTATCAGGGTTCAATTGGGATGGCTCCTTATGAGGCACTTTATGGAAGAAAATGTAGGTCCCTTTATTTTGGGATATAGAGGATTGGAGATGGACTGAAGAGCATAAACTCGAGAGAGCCGAACCTAAGGAAAATATTACTGCTACGATTGAGAAGGTCCATCAGATCAGGCAAAGAATGAAAGTAGCTCAGTCTCGTCAGAAGAGTTACGCTGATAAGAGAAGAAGGCCTTTACAGTTCGAGGTGGGAGATAGAGTCTTTTTAAAAGCATCTCCGAGGAAGGGTTTCACTCGAATAGGTAAAGGTGGGAAACTTAGTCCCCGATATCTTGGACCATTTGAGGTCTTAGAAAGAATTGGAGAAGTGGCATACAGATTGGATTTACCGCCAAATTTGATCGGGATACACAACGTGTTTCACGTTTCTCAACTCCGTAAGTATTATCCCGATGAGACAACAATTCTCCCAGTTGAAGAGGTTCAGTTAGAGCCGGATTTGACGATTGAGAAACATCCAGTTGCAATTCAGGATCGAAAAATGCAAGATTTGAGTAACCGACAGATTCCTTTGGTCAGGGTACTTTGGAGAGATCAGAAATCCGAGGAATCCACCTGGGAAACCGAGGAAAAGATGAAGAGATTATATCCAGAGTTGTTCGAGAACTCGGTTCGGACTTGAGGACAAGTCCTTTTTAAGGGGAAAGGATTGTGACACCCCGACTTTCAGACCGTACAGGTATGACGTATGTGCGCGATTTACATTATTTAAATTCATATTCTTTACTCTTTTAACTCTTATTTTAAATATTTCTTATGAACTCGATTGATTCGTTGATGCTTGATTCGGATTCGGAATTTTATGTTGTGTTAGTATGTCGGAGCTTTACGTGTTATGAACTTGGATTATGCTCGTTATATGTTTTCGGATTTATTCGTTGAACTTTTGAATTAATTGTTCGTTCGGAACCTAAAGGAGATTAAAAGGCTTTTAGCGCACCTTGGGTTCCAATATGTGTATTTTGAGCTCGGGAATTCGGATTCGAATTCCGTCACCACCGTTGAACTCGTTTCGACGATTCGGGTTCGATGGACTAAGCCTCATAATCTCTTAAGCTCATTTGGTAATCCGAAATCCGACCGGAAATTCACCTCGCTCTTATATGACTACCTTTCACCTATTTGCATATTAGTCCCTCAAATTTTGGCATATTACCCTCAAGCTTGGGCCCACACTCCACCAAAAATCAGCATATCTATCTCTCTCCCTCTCATTATCGATACAAGCAAGGAAAAAAGGAGAGAAAGTGCAGCAACTTTGGAGCTTAAACCCTTGAACCCGTCACTATTCACCCTTGGGAGAATTTGAGCTCTAATCTCCATTTTCTTCCAACTTCTTCAAGAGGTAAGTTAGTATTTGGTATGTACATGATATTATGATCATTTTGAGCTATTAAATCCATGCTTTGAGCTAGGTTTGATATAGTTATGGAGCATAACATGATTATTGAGGGTTTGATGATCTTCTTTGTTTCTTGGACTTAAGCTTTGATTTAAAGATATGTATATGATCCCATATGACTCTAATATGCTTGTATGATCTCCTTTGTTACTATGGTTGAGCATGGTGGAAGATACCATTAGTGAAATTCAAATTTTGGATTGGATGAACTTGAGATATGTGATGATTCTTGAGTTTTCGTGATAGTTGGATGATTACATGTTGATTATGAAGTGATTTGCCATGAATTACTTGAGTTTTGTAGCTTGGAATGGTTGCATGTTGTTGCTACGTGCTTGCCCTGCTCCCTCCCCTGTTTTTTTCCGCAGAGTTACTGTTGCTGCTGGTATTTTTTTTCGAAGACGACAGGCCAACACGGCCGTGTCAGCTTTGTGCATGTTTTGGACACGGCCGTGTCAGCCTCTCGACTTGAAGCAATTTATTTTTATAAAACCGGACACGGCCGTGTCCATTTTGAACTAAAACTCAACACGGCCATGTCAGCCCCTCGAATTAAACTTCTGAATTTATTTTAACCGGACACGGCCGTGTCCATTTTGTACTAAAACCTAACACGGCCGTGTCATTTGAAAATATGGTGGCGGCAATTGCTCGTTTTATCGCTTCGTTGTTTTCTTTGTGTTTTATTTCTTCGTTTATGACGTGTTTGCAATGTTAGAATATTATATTACGCGTTATATGCTTTGTTTTGAATTTATGACCTTATTTTCTATGAATTACATGAATAAGACTTGGTAGGATTTATTTGACGTGTTATGCATTCCACTTGCATTCTTTGCATTCATAAGCATTGCCGAGCGTCTATTTGGTTCATATTTGAGTCTAAGTCTCGGGTCTTGCTTTCTTTTGTGTTTCAGAGCCACTTCCGGTCGCACAAGAGCCCGAAGCTTAGGGGGTCGGTTGCCGTTTGATCCTACCTTTTGTCTCTTTTGCAAGGTGAGGCTAGGAATTATTAGCTAAAATACCCTATGGCCTATAATATGATGAATCTTCCCTTGAATGCGGATATGATATATATATATATATATATATTTAGATACAAGTGTTTAAATTATGTTTATGATCTTATGGAATAACTTTGGTCTTTTGGAAACGATATATATACGAGTATATATAAGCTTCATTTTGAATCCCTTTTTGGTATGTTTTGTTTTGCTGAGCGAGTGTGCCCTGAAAGATGGGATTTGGTTTGATTTGGTTTGTGGGCCATAGAGACGTGGGTAAGGACGGCCCGGGGCGACCACGGAGTCGCCGGGTTTACCCCTGTGCACGTTCTCATTTGAGATATTCACGTGCGACCTAGGGAGGTTGGGAAGGCGTGATATCTTGAGCCTTCGGTGGATAACCGGGGAAGGCATAACGTGGGTTAGCTACCCCGTATGTTTTTGGTAATGTAGGTGCTAGGGTTTGATTCCCGACACACCATGGATGTAAGGGTGGTTTTGTGATTTGATATTTATGTTAAAGGAGTAAGGGATAGTCCGTTCTCGCCGGGCTTTTGATTATGTTCTGACTAATGGATTATGAATCGAGATAGATGCTTTTCTTACTATATATTAATTTCGGGAAATGGTTTTGGTGTGCAAAACTCTAGCCTCGATTCATGACTATCACTTTTGATTTGTGCTATGCTCTCTACGTATTTATAGTGTGGGTATGTTAAGCCCCACACTCAGTCGAGTTATGAGACTGACCCTCTCCTTTCCCTTTCAGGCGTGCCGAGCTAGGCGGGGAAGTGCGTCGAGTCGAGTCGTACTTAGCCGTTTAGGTCGAGTTGCATTCATTTTCTTGCCTTTTGATTACTCTTCTGATGTATTTGATATCTTAACTTGTCTTTTGGAGAATTATGGACTTTTGGATACATACACTTGATGCTTTGGAGCCGTGAGGCCACTGTTCTTAATGTATATGATTTTATATGTATTTGTCGAGCTCTTTAGATCCTGTTTATTGCTTCCGCATGTCTGTTTTGTTTAAGGTTGCGCGCTCTGGTGTTGTTTAGCCCCGCTTAGCCTAACGTGTGTGTGTAGGTCACCGTTTGCTTAGACTTGGGCTCATGTATGGAAATCCATTTCACATGTGGGTTCGGGTTTAGGTGCGGGGGATGTGGTGGCCCACCGTTCCGGGCGTCACATTACCTTTCAAGTTTGGAGTGATTTTGATGGAGAGATGAGCTCAAAAGGGTGAGAATGAAAAGTGTTCTTCTCCTTCAAGGGTGTCTCGGTTTGCAGCTAAAAATATCTCCTCTTGGTGTATGAAATGAAATGACGGAGATGTTGGTTGGTTAAGGGTTAAGTGAGAGTCATGTGGGTCCAAGTTTCACTCAAATTGGTTAACTATGGTTAAAGTTATGATTAAAATGGTGGGAGGTGGTCATTTAGGTGAACGCTACAAGCTTCGGTTAAAGTTCGGAGGGCGAAACGAGCATAGAAAAATATGATGCTTGTTCCATTGATAGTGTGTATAAAATACATGAAAAACTCTTTCTTTTCCCCCTGAATTGGATTAGATTTCTACTTAAATTGCTTTTATTTAGCTTTTGCAGAAACATGTTGATAAATGAGGGATTTGGCAGAATTATGAAGAAAAAGATGCTAAGTGTTGAAAATGCCTGAGCCATGACCCCAATGCATGATCATCCCTAAGGCCAATGCGCGTAAAGCAGACCACGGTCAACAAGTGCGGCTGAATCCTCTTGTTGGGACAGGTGGCACACATGCAGCAACTTGCTAACCTGGCCAACATGCAAGAATTGATCCTTCATTTTTGGAGTTTCAAGGATCCTAATCATGCTAATTGGGATTTGGGAAAGCTACTTTGTCCCCTTGATCTTTGTAATAGATAGGCTTAAGAAGACATTTTTATATTTAAGCAAGATAAGTAAGGGGAATGTACGGTAACTTTTGGGGAGAAAAAAAGAAAACTGGAATACAGCAGTAGCTAGCAGCAGGAAGCATCGAGGAGCTCCATCCTCAAAACTGTGATCACTTTCAGTTTATAAGTTAAAGTATTTGGATTCAGTTTTGTTTAAGCTTTAAAGTTCAGTTTATGATTCAAGTGTTTATTGCATGCTTTGCATGATGATCCGTGGCTGAACATATTTGTCTTAGTTAGGTTGTATCCTTATTCCTTGCCAATATCTGTGAGATCTAAGTGAATGAATGTGAATCTGATCCGCGGTATTTATGCATGCTTTGAACGTATTTATATAAGTTGTTTTCGAATCATCTTTCTGATCAATCGATGCCTAGATAACAGCTTGATAAGGTTATACCAATACTTGATACGTAATAGTCTTGTAAAGGTATATAAGAACCACACATCATTGAGAGTTTACCACCATGTTTACTCAACAATATGGTGAGGCATGCATAATATGATTTCATAAATCCAAGCTTCTTGAGATTTTGGATCATGATTAATGTCCTTTTGGTGCTCTACGCTACCATATAGTTAAATCCTAGATACTTGTTCGCGGGACTGCTGTGTGGTAAGGATTTAATCGATGAGCTTCTCTTGATTAAGTTAAAAGTAAGAAAGGATGATATAGATGAGCTTCTTATCTATTGTAGGTTAATCTACCACTTGATCAGATTTGATTTTTGCATCAAGGATTAGATACAGGCATGGAATGAAGTAACAACCTAGCTAAGATATCTTTTTCATAATCAACCTTCACAACTCTTTTTATTCTTTGTTTTAGTTGAATCTGATTTTAAGTTTCAGAGTAGTTTGTTTTAATTACAAACAACCCCCCCCCCCCTTCTTAGTCTCTTTTGAATATTCTCTTGGATACATTGAATATAAGTCTATCTAGTCCCTTGGGTTCGACCCTTTACTGCTATATTACAATCTTATATTTTGCACGGTGAGTAAAGGATTTATTTGGTGGATTCGGCAACCATCAAATTTTGGCGCCGTTGCCGGGGACTAGGCTGAACTGTTTTGTATTCTTTGTATGATTAGGCGAGAACGTTTGAAGAAACTGATCCCATACGACCCAGAAATAGAGAGGACATTAAGACAAATCAGGAAGGAGAAGATATTGAGGAGGTTGCAGAGACAAAGCTGTGATTTTCTGGAGACAGATTCCTTCCCCTGTTTGGTCAGCTTATTTACTGTTATAGGGACAGGAACCATAAGCGGTGGTCATCCATTAAGCATGGCCGCACAGGATCAGACACTTAGGCAATTAGCTGCACCGCCTGCAGCCCAGGAGCCGTTATGCATAACTCTGCCTACTTTGAATACCGATTTTGAGTTAAAGTCTGGCTTGATTCATTTACTTCCCACTTTTAGAGGCAAAGAAAATGAAGATCCGAATCAACATCTCAAGGAATTTCATGTGGTTTGTTCCAGCATGAGGCCAAATGGAGTTACAGAAGAGCAGATTAAACTGAGAGCATTCCCATTCTCTCTAGCTGATGATGCGAAAGAATGGCTGTATTATTTACCGCCAGGATCAATCACAACGTGGACGGCCATGGCCTCAGCATTTCTAGAAAAATTCTTCCCAACATCCAGAGTCGTATCAACAAGAAGAGAAATAGTTTCTGTAAAGCAAAAGGAGTTTGAAACTCTCCATGATTATTGGGAAAGATTTAAGAAATTATTGGCTAGGTGCCCACAGCATGGACATACAGAACAAGCCCTGATCCAGTATTTTTATGAAGGACTAATTCCTATGGAAAGAAGGATGATGGACGCGGCGAGTGGGGGAGCAATTGTCAATAAAACACCTAATGAGGCTAGACAATTAATCTCAACCATGGCTGCTAATTCTCAGCAGTTTGGGGATCATCAACATGTTACGAGAAAAGTAAATGAGGTAAATTCTGCTCTAATTGAAAGTCAATTAAATAAATTAACAACTTTGGTGCAGAATTTGGCTGTGGCAAACTCGACCCCATCCTTGGTTTGTGGAATATGTACCAGTCCAGATCATCACACCGATTTATGTCCAACGCTCCAAGCTGATGGAACTGAAAATGTGAGTGCAATGGCGGGAGGTTTTCAGCAAAGAAAGTATGATCCGTATTCAAACACATATAATCCTGGGTGGAAGGATCATCCTAATTTCAGTTATGCACAAAGACCTCAATTGTTTCAAGGACAACAAAATTTTCAGTCAAGACCACCCGTGCAGAGACCGCCCCAAAACTTCCAGCCACATCAGAGTTTCCAATCACATCAATCAAACTTTCAACAACCTTCAAGCTCTAATTCAGGTACTTCTTTAGAGGATATGTTCAAAGCCTTTATGACTAACAATCAACAATTTCAGCAGGAAACAAGGGCAAATATGCAGCAGTTCCAGTCCACTGTTCAAAATTTGGAAAACCAATTGGGACAGCTAGCAACTTCAGTCAGTAAGCTGGAAAACAAGGGAAAATTGCCATCTCAAACGATTGATCCAAGGCAAAATGCCAGTGCTGTCACCTTGAGGAGTGGAAGGGAACTCGAATTGCCTGTAAGGAAGCAAAAAGCAGGGCAAGGTAATGTAGGAACAGAGCAAAACAGAGTAAGTATTGATGTATTGATATTGATACAGATTCAGTAGGAAAAAGTGTAAGCCATGATCATGACTTAGAAACAGAACAAGAAGCAGAACCTACTGCATTGCCTGAACCTATGGTGATACCACCACCATTTCCTCAAAGGTTGACATCAATGAAGAAGGACAAGGAAGAGAAATAAATTTTAGACACATTCAGAAAGGTTGAATTAAACATTCCCCTCCTTGATGCCATAAAGCAAATACCAAGGTATGCTAAATTTCTTAAAGACCTTTGTACCAATAAAAAGAAACTATTAGGAAATGAGAAAATTAGCATGGGTGAAAACGTATCAGCTGTACTTCAAAGGAAACTCCCACCTAAATGCAAAGACCAAGGTATGTTTGCTATTCCATGTAAAATAGGGGACTTAGGCATAAATCATGCTATGTGTGATCTTGGTGCATCAATAAACGTTATGCCTTTGTCAGTCTATTCTTCCTTGAATCTCGGTCCCTTAAAAAGAACTGGAGTTATCATACAATTAGCTGATAGATCAATAGTACATCCTGAAGGTGTGCTGGAGGATGTGCTTGTGCAGATTAATACTTTAATATTTCCTGCAGATTTCTTCGTGGTTAACATGGAAGATGACAAGATATCTAAATCTTCAGATTTGCTGCTTGGGCGACCATTTTTGAGCACAGCAAAAGCAAAGATTGATGTCCATAGTGGAACGTTAACCCTGGAGTTTGATGGAGACTTGATTAAATTCAATGTTTATGAAGCCATAAAATTTCCATCCGAAAATATTTCAAATGTTTCTTCTATAGACATCATTGATAACTGCGTACAAACTACTGCAAAGCTAGATTTCTATGATGAACTTTATTTGGCTTTGGAAGATAGTATTTATATTGATCAATTAAAAGAATTAGAGGCTAAATATGAAATAAAAGAAGATATTAGTGAGGTTGTTTATGCACTGGAATCTCTGAAACCTGTCAATTTAAATTTGAATTGGAATAAGATGAGTAATCCTTATACTAAAACCCCTCCTTCTGTTGTGCAGGCTCCAACACTAGACCTCAAACCTTTGCCATCGCATCTGAAGTATGCATATTTGGGTAATGGCGAAACCCTACCTGTGATCATCTCTAACAAGTTATCCGAACTGGAAGAGAGCAAACTGATAAAAGTTTTGAGAGAATTTAAGGCTGCTTTGGGATGGACAATTGCAGATATGAAAGGTTTGAGCCCATCGACGTGTATGCATAAGATAATTCTAGAAGAGGATCGCAAACCGGTCAGACAAGCCCAAAGAAGATTGAACCCCCCAATGATGGAAGTAGTAAAGAATGAAATCTTAAAACTCTTGGATGCTGGTGTAATCTACCCTATTTCTGATAGTAGGTGGGTAAGTCCAGTGCAGGTAGTTCCTAAAAAGACAGGTATAACAGTAATTGAAAATGCAGTAGGCGAGTTGGTCCCAACTAGAGTACAAAATGGTTGGCGTGTATGTATGGATTATAGGAAATTGAATTCGGCCACCAAAAAGGATCATTTTCCCTTACCATTTATTGATCAAATGTTGGAAAGACTTGCAGGAAAAATGCACTACTGCTGTCTTGACGGGTACTCAGGCTTTTATCAAATTCCCGTGGCATCGGAAGATCAAGAAAAGACCACATTCACATGTCCTTTTGGAACGTTTGCATTTAGACGTATGCCTTTTGGACTGTGTAATGCACCAGCCACTTTTCAAAGGTGTATGGTAAGTATCTTTTCCGAATATGTTGAAGACATAATAGAGGTTTTTATGGATGATTTCACCGTCTACGGAAATTCCTTTGATGAATGCTTGCATAATCTGACAAGAATTCTAGAAAAGTGTTTAGAAAAGAACCTTGTTTTAAATTATGAAAAATGCCATTTTATGGTTGATCAAGGTTTAATTTTAGGCCATATAGTGTCAATTAGAGGCATTGAAGTTGATAAATCAAAAATAGATGTCATTGAGTCCCTATCTTACCCCTCAACTGTGAGGGAGGTCCGTTCTTTTCTTGGACATGCAGGCTTTTACAGAAGATTCATAAAAGATTTCTCGAAGATAACCCAACCCTTGTGCAAATTACTGCAAAAGGAAGTAGAGTTTCAATTTGATGAAGTCTGTAAGGAAGCATTTGATTTGCTGAAGATGAAACTGACATCAGCACCCATAATTCAAGCACCTAACTGGGATCATCCTTTTGAATTAATGTGTGACGCCAGCGACTATGCACTAGGAGCTGTCTTGGGGCAAAAGATAGATAAAGCACCATATGTGATTTATTATGCATCAAGAATGTTGGATGCAGCTCAAATTAATTATACCACGACTGAAAAAGAACTTTTAGCCATTGTGTTTGCTTTAGATAAATTTCGTGCATATCTTCTAGGTACTAAAGTGATTATTTACTCTGATCACACAGCTTTGAAGTACCTACTAAAGAAAAAAGAAGCAAAACCAAGACTAATACGCTGGATCCTGCTGATGCAAGAGTTTGATGTTGAAATCAGAGACAAAAGAGGGACAGAGAATTTTGTGGCTGATCACCTCAGTAGACTTTTGGTAAGTAAAAGCTCACCACCCATTAAGGAAGAATTTCCAGATGAGCAGTTATTTCTGATTACTGAAGGTAAGACGAGATCATCCCTAACACCTAACCCATGGTATGCAGACATAGTGAATTATCTAGCATCTAACGTTTTTCCAGAAAAATTATCCAGAACAGAGAAGGATAAAATCAAGAGTGATGCTAAATATTATGCATGGGATGAACCTTATTTATGGAAATATTGTGCTGATCAAGTAATTAGAAGATGTGTAAACAATGAAGAAATCAATTCAGTCTTACAATTTTGTCATTCGTATGCCTGTGGAGGCCACTTTGGACCAAAAAGAACTGCAAGAAAAGTATTAGAATGTGGTCTTTATTGGCCAACATTATTTCGAGATACTTTTATATTTTGTAAAGCATGTGAAAACTGTCAAAGAACAGGAAACTTAAGCTCGAGAAATCAAATGCCAATGTCCCCTGTTTTGATTTGTGAAATATTTGATGTATGGGGAATAGATTTTATGGGGCCATTTCCTAACTCTTTTGGCAACTTTTACATTCTACTTGCAGTAGATTATGTTTCTAAATGGATTGAAGCCAAAGCAACACGTACTGACAATGCTAAAACTGTTGTAGGTTTTATAAAATCAAATATTCTCAATAGATTTGGGACTCCAAGAGCTATTATCAGTGATAGAGGAACACACTTCTGTAATAAAGTTGTAACAGCCTTGTTGAACAAATACAATGTTACACATCGAACGTCAACAGCATATCACCCACAAACTAGTGGACAAGCTGAAGTTTCAAATCGTGAAATAAAGAGCATTTTGGAAAAAACCGTAAGCCCTAATAGGAAGGATTGGAGTTTAAGACTTGAGGATGCACTATGGGCTTACAGAACAGCCTACAAAACACCCATTGGTATGTCTCCATACAGGTTAGTGTTTGGAAAAGCTTGTCATTTGCCTGTAGAACTAGAACATAAAGCTTTGTGGGCGATAAAACAATGCAACATGAAAATGGATAATGCTGGAATTCATAGGAAGTTGCAGTTGCAGGAATTAGAGGAATTAAGGAATGAAGCATATGAAAGTGCTAGATTGTACAAGGAAAAAATTAAGCATTTTCATGATAAAATGATTTCCAGAAAAATCTTTCAAATTGGGCAAAAAGTATTATTGTTTCACTCTAGGTTGAAACTTTTTCCTGGAAAGTTAAGATCAAGATGGATAGGACCTTTTGTTGTTACTAATGTTTTTCCCCATGGTGCAGTAGCAATTAAGAGTGTAGAAACAGGAAAAGCATTCAAGGTCAATGGGCATCGCTTGAAACCGTTTTATGAAGGATTCAAAGACCATACCGTGGAGGAAGTCCATTTGGACAACTCCATTCCTTTCTCCTCATAAAAACAAGGTAATTGTCTAGCCTAGGACATTAAACAGGGGCGCTTGATGGGAGGCAACCCATTAATTTTTGGTAAATTTGCTTTGACACCCCAGTTCTTAACTGCGATTTTGTTAAGGAACCATTTCCAGCAGTAGCAGATAAGCATAAGTCAGATAAGTGAGTCTTTAATAATGCTCATCCCTTAAACTCATCCCATAAGCCTTTCCCCACACTTGGCGAAATAGAACAAATTTAAAATAAGAAGAAAGTGTTATACACTTTATTCCTTAAAAGTCCTGTTAATTAGAAAAACGATTTTTGAAAATAGATTGCACTTTTAAGGAAACGTTTCATCTTCAACCCCTCAGAAAATTCAAACCAAAACCTCTCTCTTTTCTCTCTACCGAGAAAACCCAACCGTCTCACCACCTTCAACCGGCGACTTAGTTGCAATCTTCGCCGGAACATGAAGACAAGATCTGAGAAAACCAGTCCCCCACCTAAGCCCTACAAAAGAGGAGTTACGCAGAAGAGGCGGGTTCTAAAGACTGGCCCTGAACCAGCCGAACCCGTACATGCAGAGGGGGTGGCGCCATCAAGAAATACACCCTCACCACCCTCTGAAGCTACGCCAAAAACCTCAGTTCCTCAAGAAGAAACAAACCCTAGCCCTCCTCCTCCTATTGACACAAATCCTACAACCCCTGAACCCCCTGTAATTGTGGTGGAAGACCGCCGGCAAACCACAGACCCAACTTTGAGTTCAATATTGAAACAAGTCAGGGAATCCTATGAGCCCAAGAAAAGAAAATTCCAACTGAGAGACGAAAAAGATGAAGGAGAGCCATCAGATCCCCAAGAATCGAAGGAGAAAAGTGCAAAAAGGAAATCTAAGAAGAAAAAGAAAACTGAGAAGAAAAAGAAGCCTTCCCCGACTGAATCTGAAGAGGAAAGGGCAGCGGAGACTCTCCAACAAATGGATGCACCAGTCGAAGAAGAGGCCATTGAAGAAACTGAAGAGGGACTCCAAACTACACAAGAGGGAAATAATGAAAAAGCAGGAGAATCAGATGCTCATGCAGAGACAGCGCAAGAAAATGAAGATGCTCCAGAAGAAGAAGGAATGCAGGAAGAAGATGTAGCAGAAAAGGAAAAGCCGGTTGAGAAAGAGCCATCGGAAGCGCCATTCCAGCCTACGCAGAGGACACATCTCCCCAAGAAGCAGAAAAGAAGCAGACTGCCAAAGTCAAGGACCCCTGCTCCTTCAAGGTTTCAAAATCTTGGAGGACGCCTCAAATTCACTGCCAAAACAGAGAAAACAAGGTACAATCAGGTTAAAGAACTCTCAATTGCTATTGCTAAAAAATTGATGTGCCTACACTTGAAAAGTTTGAATTGATTGAACCTGTCTATGCCTTGCTTAATAACATAGGATAGAAAGAATTTATGGAAATAAACACAGATATCTATTATGAACTCACAATGGAATTTTATTCAACTTTTAAATTCCTGAAAAAGCAAGCCTGTAATTGGAACGAAGATGGTGTTATCACATTTAGACTGCTAGGCAAAAGAATCAGTTATTCAATTAACCAATTCTGTGAAGTTTTGCAATTTGATTACTTTCCAGTTGAAGGGGAAACTGATATAACATGCTTAGGAGATTTTCCCCAAGAATTTGATCCTGATGAAGCCTTTAAGCAACTAACCGATGGCAAGTATAATAAATTTGATGATAAGGAGGGCAAGTATAATAAGAGCATTTACTTAAATGATCCTGCTGTAATTTATGCTCATAGATTGTTATCAATGTTTTTCTCCCAAAGAACTGAAGGTTCCAGCACCATAACCAAATCTGAGTTGTATTTTTTGTGGGCTATGTGGAATAATAAGAAAGTAAATATAGGTTTTTGGGCTGCTGTACACATAAACGACTGCATCAAATGGAAAAGGCCACTTAAACTAGGGCATCTAATTACTCACATTGCTGTACATGAAGAACTTCTTGACCTGAATGATCATAACCTCACTTTACATTCTGAAGTTCTTCCATTAGATGAATATGTACTGCTGAACATGAGAATACTCCAAAGAAAGGATGGAGTATTGTGCTTTCCTGGTGCAGGTACAGTTCCCGTTACAAAAAGCAAAGGTAAAGAAGCCCAATCTGAGGCCACCACTAGCACCACTGACTCTGCACAGTTGGACCGGATTGAAACTCTCCTCACAACAGTCCTAGCCAAAATGGAAAAATACGAAAAGTCAGTGGAAAAACTTCCAGCCATGGAGAATTCAATGGACATCATGGCAACCCACATAGCAGGAGTGGAAACTGATATTGAGGCCATCAAAAAGGGCCTCAACATTGGCACCCACTAATTCGCATTCAGGGAAGTCCTCCTATTTCAATTCTGTTTATCAACATTGAGGACAATGTGAAATAAGTATGGGGGGTGGGGAATAGCCTGTTTTGTTTCTTTTGTTGATAAGTCTGCTACTTTTGATGACTACTTTTGATGACTGTTGCTTTGATTTTTTTTTTTTTTTGAAGTTTATAGCCTGTTTTAAATGGTTCCTTTAAGATTTTTGACTGATTTTGTGGCTACTGGATGGCTAGTATTTCTGCTGTAGCCTGACCATGTGCAACATGTTTTGATTTGAGAGTTTTTGAACATGAAAAATAAGTTGAAATAGCATGAATTTCCATGTCTGATTCTTGGAATTGATCAAATTTATAAGTTCTTTGGCTCTGATAGAGAATGTTTTTGAATTTGGACTAATGGGTAAAAAACTGAAATTGCATGCTTAAATTGGACCTTCATGTGTGAAAAAGTGTGCAATTTTTGGACTGTCTAAAGGAATGTTATTGGTGCTGAATGCTAATACTAATTGAGGGATTGTGTTCTGAATAAGGCTGTAATGCCATTAGTTTCTGAATAAGGCTTTTATAGCCATTACTCTCTGAATAAGGCTGTCACAGCCATTTGCTTGATGCAATCCGCTCGTTTCACTCCGCTGGTTACCTAAGGCTGAATACAAATCATAAACAAAAAAATGGGTGACCATGAGTGATGCACTTAGTGCAGTCTAGGGATAGTCATATATTACCAAAGCGGTATTATGACACCCGAAATAGACAACGTTTCGAATTTTGGTATAAGTGTTATGTTGGAACCCTCACTTTATTTTTGTTTTGTCAGAAGTTAGACAGTCCAGAATGAGCACCCTTTGATCATATGTTGTAATTGCTACATGGTAAATGTGCATGGTTAAATGAATTCTGAATTCCTTAACATTCTCTACCAAGTTAAACACTTAAGATTTGTTCTTTTCCATCTTGAAGGCTGTGGAGACTTGTTATGATGCTTATCTTAGTGTTCACATTTTCTCATTGATAAAGTGTGGGGCTGATGTGGTTTGATGAGGATCATCTTGCAGTTTGTTAGAATAGAAGTTGTTGCTTAGGGACAAGCAAAAGTCTAAGTATGGGGGGATTTGATAGTGTGTATAAAATACATGAAAAACTCTTTCTTTTCCCCCTGAATTGGATTAGATTTCTACTTAAATTGCTTTTATTTAGCTTTTGCAGAAACATGTTGATAAATGAGGGATTTGGCAGAATTATGAAGAAAAAGATGCTAAGTGTTGAAAATGCCTGAGCCATGACCCCAATGCATGATCATCCCTAAGGCCAATGCGCGTAAAGCAGACCACGGTCAACAAGTGCGGCTGAATCCTCTTGTTGGGACAGGTGGCACACATGCAGCAACTTGCTAACCTGGCCAACATGCAAGAATTGATCCTTCATTTTTGGAGTTTCAAGGATCCTAATCATGCTAATTGGGATTTGGGAAAGCTACTTTGTCCCCTTGATCTTTGTAATAGATAGGCTTAAGAAGACATTTTTATATTTAAGCAAGATAAGTAAGGGGAATGTACGGTAACTTTTGGGGAGAAAAAAAGAAAACTGGAATACAGCAGTAGCTAGCAGCAGGAAGCATCGAGGAGCTCCATCCTCAAAACTGTGATCACTTTCAGTTTATAAGTTAAAGTATTTGGATTCAGTTTTGTTTAAGCTTTAAAGTTCAGTTTATGATTCAAGTGTTTATTGCATGCTTTGCATGATGATCCGTGGCTGAACATATTTGTCTTAGTTAGGTTGTATCCTTATTCCTTGCCAATATCTGTGAGATCTAAGTGAATGAATGTGAATCTGATCCGCGGTATTTATGCATGCTTTGAACGTATTTATATAAGTTGTTTTCGAATCATCTTTCTGATCAATCGATGCCTAGATAACAGCTTGATAAGGTTATACCAATACTTGATACGTAATAGTCTTGTAAAGGTATATAAGAACCACACATCATTGAGAGTTTACCACCATGTTTACTCAACAATATGGTGAGGCATGCATAATATGATTTCATAAATCCAAGCTTCTTGAGATTTTGGATCATGATTAATGTCCTTTTGGTGCTCTACGCTACCATATAGTTAAATCCTAGATACTTGTTCGCGGGACTGCTGTGTGGTAAGGATTTAATCGATGGGCTTCTCTTGATTAAGTTAAAAGTAAGAAAGGATGATATAGATGAGCTTCTTATCTATTGTAGGTTAATCTACCACTTGATCAGATTTGATTTTTGCATCAAGGATTAGATACAGGCATGGAATGAAGTAACAACCTAGCTAAGATATATTTTTCATAATCAACCTTCACAACTCTTTTTATTCTTTGTTTTAGTTGAATCTGATTTTAAGTTTCAGAGTAGTTTGTTTTAATTACAAACAACCCCCCCCCCCCCCCTTCTTAGTCTCTTTTGAATTGGATTAAAATAAAGCATCGTCAAGGAATTTAAACAGAGCCTAACAATTAAACTCATAAACATTCAGCAATACTTAAGAACGAAATTAGCATATGAAACTAAAAATAAAATCAAAGGAATTAGTTTGGAAATTAAAGCAACTATAAAAGCAAAGATTGTTCTCGGAATTCAATCCTGTCGTCTTTTCGAATTCTCTGAAAATCTTCTGAACTTTTGAGACTTCTTCCAAACCCTAGATCTTGACTTGGACAAGAAACTCTTTTTCTCTATCTAACTCTCTCTCCTGTTCTCTGTTCTCTTTCGTCCCTCTTCTAAAGACTCGAAAACGCACATATATAGTAGCCCTAGGAGATTTCTCGCCGCCCTAGGTAACGGGCATTACCTATATTTGCCCTGCTCCGGTTAACGCCCGTTAATGACCTAAAATCGCCATAACGCTTTTACTGGTAACGGGCGTTACCAATTTTTTCTATATAGGGGTAACGGGCGTTACCCCTCTGTTCTCGCTAAAACCTCTCCTCCCGTGGCCAGTAACGGGAGTTACTCCTTGTGTACTGCTAAATGGTAATGGGAGTTATCACTTTTTCTCCAAAAAATGCATGAAATCGCTCTGCTTCGCCGTTTCATAACTCCAACTCTATTAACACCTGAACAGAGTCAAATAAACACATAAACACATCAAAAGGCACCAATAATCTATTTAACGCTTAAAATCATGCAATTTATACACACAATAAAATCTCCCACACTTGAACATTGCTCGTCCCCGAGTAATATAGAAATTAAGAAAACACATCCTCATCAAACCCTCTCCTTCTACGCAATCATCAAACCTTCCCCTAAACAAGTCTAGCCAATCAAATCAAATACTCATCGACATGAAATCCTCAAAATTTAGTATGAAAAGTAAACCCTTGTGTAGTGTGTGAGTCAAACGATACAATGTAAAAAAATTAGAGTGACATCTTCACAATTTCCTCCTAAGCTCTAATCATCAACTTCAGAACACACTCTTCGCACCTATCTCCACTAATGGAATGAAATCAAAACTTCGGATCGGTAGGTCTTTCGGGCTTGTAATGTAGGCTTAGGGTGAGGTTATGGAAATTTGGATCAAGTGATTACTCACCAAGCTTACATCATTTAATCTAATCAAAACATGGACACTTGTATTCACCATTAACACAAAAATTACCCCAATTCTTCAATTGAATCCCACACTTTCGAATTCACACTTTGCATAATCTTATTTTTCTCCTCTTTGCTCTTTCTCTTTTCATATCTTTTCTTTTCACTCTTTTCTTTGTTTCTTTGTTCTTTTTTTTTTTTTTTTTTTCTCTTCACAGAATAACTCCTCATTCTCAGTCACAAGAACAAATAAAAAGGGGTCTAAGAATAGATACTCGTCATACAAATTCAAATGAGCAAGCATTGGTGAACTACATTATCAAGATAGGTATTTCATTGTTGTGCCTGGGCTTATAATGTGGCTACAAAAATCTTTGCACAACAATTAGGCTCAGCGGGGTCAATAAGATTACGTTAATTAATGAAAAACGGCTAAATAGGAAAAGCTAAAAATCCTCCGACAACGAATGCCTACTTCACTTCCTTAGTCTTTCATTAACTCCAAATTTCGCCTCGATAGGACTAAAGTGCATCCTAATCAAATCGTAGACTCGTTCGAAAATTATCAACTCATCTCTCTAAGTTAAGTACATTATTTCGTTTAAAGGTACTCAAAATATAAGGGCTTACTAACACACTAAACCATCAAATCTCATGCAACTTTCCTCAATTCAAAAAGCCTAACTCATTCTAGCAAAAGCTCAACAATCAAGCTTCCAAGAAAAAGTTCAAAATGAGGGAAAATTTTCAAAAATTACTCGAATATTAGCAATTTGCAAGTGAAACATCATCTAATCATGCAAATTTTCAATAAAGCTCATAGCAAGCTTGCACATTCTTCCCCCACACCTAAACTTTGCAATGTCCTCATGCAATATGAAAGAATTAAAGGATTAGAAAACTTCCTGATTTTTGACGAACCGGCAATGTGCTTGTAATACTTCCGAAACCTGAACAAGTGACTAGAAAATACGGATCAAGTGCATGGGCAATTGATAATCAACATGCATCCAACAAGTATAATAATAGGTACAAATTCATCAAAATAAAAGCACCATTGCATAAACCAAATCAGAAAACCGAACATAGCAGAAATTCAAGTGTAACCAAATATCCAAACATAGTAAAGCATAACCGAAACAAATGTCTAGACTCTGGGGGAAAAATATCAAGATAACAAAATCAGGGCGATGGGGGTCCTGCAAAATATTGATCCAAGCGAGTACTGAACCCGTTAAACTTGGCCTCCAACTCGGCCTCCCACGCATCGAATCGGTTATCTACATAATGTGCCAAATCTTCAACTCTAGCGATAACGGTGGTCAAAACAGCCCTAGATCCTGCTAGTTCTGCATGTATGCCTCTCAAAGTCATGAGAGTGTCATCACTAGCCTGTAACGCCCCGTATTTTCACACGTGCAAATAAGTGTTACGTGCGCATTTACATTTAATTATATGCGTTATAATTTGAATTATTAATTAAATTCGTTTATAATTTGAATTATTTGTTTAAATTTCATACGAATTCCAATGTGAGATATGAATCTATGAATGAATTTGTGGGAATGTGTATTTCTTGAAATTGGTGTTAATTGAAATCTTTCGTATTATATGTGCGTGCCGTGGCCTTGATTGTAACTTATTTGATTGTTTTGGACTCAATTGGAAATTGAGTTTAGGCTTAATTGCCACTTTTTGAAAGTTTAGGGACCTATTTGTATAATAGGCAACCCTGAACGGTTTTCGCGATATCTTGAGCTCCGGACCTTGAAATCGAGATCCATTTTTGGCGTTGAACTTGTTTTGACGATACCTATCCTTTGAACTTGGCCTTGTGTCTTTTCGATATCATTTGAGCCTTTGATGACGAACCTTTCCATAGTCTCGATATTTATAACTTGCTGAACCATTTTCTTAAATGAACCGCACTTGGACCGACCCGTATCCTACCCTTATACCACTAAATATCAGCATTGGCTTCTTCATACTCCCATTTCATCGATCATAGCAGCCAAGGGAAGAAGAGAAGAGAAACCCCAAAAACCCTACATTGTTGAACTTCCAAACTTGGAGCTCAAGAGTTACCAACCTTCCATCTTCTTCCAAGGTAAAGTATGTATTGTTTTCCCCTCATCCTCCTCTCTATTTTCTTCCGATTATATCTTGATTTGGGTTGGGGAATCATATGATGAAGAAAAGCTAGAATATGAACAAAATGGTATGAATTGTTGGTTCCATGAATTTTAATGGTTTAAATTGAGAATTGATGTATGAAAGTTGATGCTTGAAGCTTCCTTATCATTTCTATATCTTTAAATTTCATGTTGGTTGATTATTGTATGATTTGCCATTGAAGGAGCTTGAAGCTCCATGCTTGAAGATCATGAGGATTGATGATGATTTTGCCAACTTTAAGCATGAATTCTTGTGTTTTAGCTTGGGTTGCATGTTATATATGAATTATAGGGATTGAATTCATGTCTAAGTGGTACATAAGAGCTTCCTTGTTGCTGCTCTGCTCCTCAAAGCTTTTCCCTTGCAGAAACAGAGCTTTTGCTCTATTATTTCTTTCTTGACGACGAGCTGACACGGCCGTGTCAGCTTTGAACTGGAAATGGACACGGCCGTGTTGGGCTCTCGACTTGTCAAAAATTATTTTCAGAAAATCGGACACGACCGTGTCCAAATGCTTTGAAAACTCAACACGGCCGTGTCAAGCCCTCGACTTGGGAATTTTATTTTTTAAACCTCGGACACGGCCGTGTCCAATCCTTTTGAAAATGCAACACGGCCGTGTCATTTGAATTGGAAGCTTTGGGGAACCTCTTTTCTTGTTTGTATGACGTTTATGGCTCGTATTTGTGAATTATATGGAACATGAATATATTAAAGCTATGTTTTATGATTGATATATGGTCTCAAGAGTTATATGAATGCAAGAACGAAGGATATGAAAATTATGAACGGGAATGAATATGATTTTATCGTATATTGAATGAAACTTGATGAATTATGTGTTTAATTGAATTCCATGACATTCATGATCATATTTGGACATGTTCTTATGTTTCAAGCATTTCATAACATGTCATTGCCTCGCCGAGCGTCAAATGTGGTCATATTTGAGTCTCACACCACCTTTGTCACACAGATATTGATCCAGTGGGAGACGAGGTTGAGCAGTGAGGTCTTTGTCGGGTTCTTTTGTCTACCAGGTGGGTTTTTCTTCTATTAGTTAAAGATATGACGCCAATATACCCAATGTGCAAGATTTTAGCCGAAGATATATATATCTATGTCGAGTTTTACAACGAATCAATGTTTTCAATGTAAAGCCTTTAATTTGAATATCCTACCAAAAGTTTTGGCGAGAAATGAATGTTCACAATGAATGGGGACCCGGGACTTAGTGTATTTGGTGAACCGGGGAAGCTAGGGCTGACGGGGATCCATATATACTAGTTCCATCAATTACGGTAACCTAGACTTCACTAGGAGATTAGTGAAAGAAGGGGAACAGAGCTTTTGGGGATTCATGTACCCCTCTAGCACCAATGAATGAGGGTTCGGGTCTTGCAAACCCGTCCCTAACCGGAGGAAGAAGGAGTATATGAATGATCGAATGAATGGTCTAATGAATGTGCACGAAAGAATGAAATGCATGAACGAATGAATGAACGAATGAATAATGAATTACACGAGGTGGTGGTTGGAGATAATGCACGCCCTCTCACCGGGCCATAAAGGACCTAATGAATGAAATGAATTGTTATAATCCTATTCGTTGTATTTTACTTCCCGCTTGGGGAAATTATTCTAAAACCTCGAATAAGGATTATAACTTGCATGTATGTGTTTAGATTCCGCCATATTATGATATTATGCCTATTTTATACCCACCAGTCTGTCTAAGACTGAACCCGGAGTTGTTTCAGTTCTTTTTGCAGGAAGGGATGCTAGGCGGGATACAAGTCTGGGAGAGTCTTGCATAGTGTCTAGCCTTTCTTTCTTTACACGCATATGTTCATACCTTATGATCTTTTTGGATATTGTATATGAATTTCGGGCGTACATGTTGTTGAGTATATGTATTGATCTTACTTGAACATAAGTGTTGGTACCTAGAGCATAGAGCTCAATATGTGGAATATGAATTATTGCTTCCATTGTTATGTTACTTTGTTGTTGTTGTTGTTGGGGTTTAAGTTATAGGCTAGTCCCGCCTGGCTTAGCGAGTGTGTATGTCTCCGTTCTCTATGATTTGGGACGTGTATGGAAATCCATTTCATATACGGGTCGGGTCATAGTGCGGGGGATGTGACGTCTCGCGCTCGGACCTCTCCCCCTTAAAGAGAATCTGTCCTCGGATTCATTGCTCACTCGGAAACAATTCGGGATAGAACTTCTTCATTTTCTCTTCCGTTTCCCACGTGGCTTCCTCCGTCTTATCACTTCGCCACAATAATTTCACTAAGGGAAACCGTCTGTTTCGGAGTTCTTGAAATTATCGATCCAGAATCTTAATTGGTTTCTGAACAAAAGTAAGATTCAGTTCAAGCTCAATTTCTTCAACCGGTATCACCACTGAATCATCGGGATAGTACTTCCGAAGTTGTGATACATGGAAGACATTGTGAATACCCGTTAAGCTTGGAGGTAAATCTAATATGTAGGCTGTATGCCCGATTCTCTCAAGAATCTCATAGGGTCCCAAATACCGTGGATTCAGTTTTCCTCCCTTTCCAATTCTGGTGAATCCTTTTCGAGGTGAGGCTTTTAAGAACACTTTATCCCCAACTTCGAACTTAAGATCTTTCCTTCGCTTATCTACATAGCTCTTCTGTCGATCTTGAGCTGCTTTCATCCGTTGTCGGATAATTTGAACCTTTTCGATAGCATCCTGAATAACTTTAGAAGGTTTCTCTTTCTTTTCACCTCTTTTCACACCTTCTTGTTTCGTCCAATTCCATTCTTCCAAATCGAAAAACAACGGGGAACGGCACTTTCTTCCATAAAGAAATTCATACGGTGCCATTTCTATAGAAGCTTGATAACTGTTATTATAAGCAAACTCAATCAAGGGCAATTGTTCATTCCACGAACTCGAGAAATCCAATGCACACGCCCTTAACATATCCTCAAGATATCTGATTAACCTTTCAGATTGCCCATCAGTATGTGGATGAAAAGCTGTACTGAACTGAAGCTTAGTTCCTAGACATTTCTGTAATTCCTGCCAAAATTTGGAAGTGAACCTTGGATCCCTGTCTGAGACAATACTAATTGGCACTCCATGTAACCGAACAATCTCAGAGCAATACTTCTTAGCCAACTTGTTTATTTTATCCGACATCCTAACTGCAAGAAAATGCGCTGACTTGGTCAATCTGTCCACAACTACCCAAATTCCATCGAATCCACCCTTCACTCTAGGTAAACCCGATACAAAATCCATTGCTATCTGTTCCCATTTCCATTCTGGAATAGGTAGTGGTTGTAACAATCCTGACGGCTTCTGATGTTCAGCTTTCACTAACTGACAGCTCAAATACTGCTTCACATAATTCACCACATCTCTCTTCAGCCGGTTCCACCAATAATACTGTTTCAAATCCCAATACATCTTGTTTCCACTAGGATGCACTGAATAAGCAGTTTTGTGAGCTTCATCCAAAATAACCCTTCTCAATTCCGTTGGAACTACCACTCTGTTCTTAAACCGGAAGAGTCCCGTGTCATCAAATCCAAATGGACACTCAGGGTCTGATCGAGCCTTTTCTATCAATTTCTGAATCTCAGTATCTGTCCTTTGTGCCTCAAATATCTGTTGCCTTAAGCCTAGCCGTAGTGAGATGTTACCAATACGAACCTTTATCTTAACCAACTCCATTGGTTGTCCGATATTTACCTTTAAATTAGATACACTAGCCTTCCTGCTCAATGCATCCGCGACCACGTTAGCCTTGCCTGGGTGATACTTAATCACACAATCATAATCCTCGAGAGTTTCCATCCATCGACGCTGTCTTCTATTCAAATCTTTCTTAGAAAACAAGTACTGAAGGCTCTTATGGTCTGTAAAAATCTCAAAAGAAGTTCCATACAAATAATGTCTCCACTTCCCTAAGGCAAAAATCACCGCTGCAAGTTCAAGGTCGTGAGTGGGATAATTTTTCTCATGCTCTTTCAATTTCCTAGAGGCATAAGCAATTACTCTCCCATTCTGCATCAAAACACAACCTAAGCCTTCCTGAGAAGCATCGGTATACACCATAAACCCTTCAATACCATCCGGAAGGCCTAATATCGGTGCAGAAGTTAACTTATCTTTCAAGAGCTGAAAACTAGCTTCACACTTCTCATCCCATTTAAACTGAACCTCTTTCTTGGTTAATCGGGTCAACGGAGCCGCAATCTTGGAGAAATCCTTAACAAATCTTCGATAATAACCGGCTAAACCCAAGAAACTTCGAATCTCGGAGACATTCTTAGGACTTTGCCACTGAGAAACTGCCTCTACTTTCGAAGGATCTACTTCCAATCCTTTGCTCGAAATAATGTGACCCAAGAAACTTACCCTGTCGATCCAAAACTCACATTTACTGAACTTTACATAAAGCTGATTATCTCTTAACGTCTCCAACACCAATCTCAAATGCCGAGCATGATCTTCTTCTGACCTTGAGTATACCAAAATATCATCGATGAAGATCACAACAAACTTATCGAGATAAGGACGGAAAATCCAATGCATCATATCCATAAAAGATGCCGGCGTATTAGTTAATCCAAAGGGCATCACCACGAATTCATAATGTCCATACCGGGTATTAAATCCTGTCTTAGGAATATCTTCCTCCTTAATCTTTAACTGGTAATATCCTTGCCTTAAATCGAGCTTAGAATACACCCTTGACCCTTGTAGCATATCAAACAAATCTTCTATATGAGGCAAAGGATATTTATTCTTTACAGTCATCTGATTCAACTCCCGGTAATCAATGCACATCCATAGAGTTCCATCTTTCTTCTTAACAAATAGAACTGGTGCGCCCCACGGTGATGAACTCGGTCGAATATAACCATTCTTAAGGAGATCTTCCAACTGAACTTTTAACTCCTGTAACTCTGCCGGTGCCATCCGGTAAGGAGTCTTAGAATAAGGTTCAGACCCCGGATATAAGTCTATTACAAATTCAATCTCTCGATCCGGAGGTAAAGAACCCAAAACTTCTGGCCTTATCAACTTATGAGCTTCAGTGTACGATAAAAGAGGAGCAATCTTTGATTGTTTCTCCCCTGTTACTTCTTCTGCCAACTTAACCGTCTTGGTAAATCAATCCACCGTGGCGTGGTACCGAAATAACCAATCCATTCCCAAAATAGCCCCGTATCTGTTCATCGGCATTACCACCAAATCTGCCTGATATTCTCTTCCTTCAAACCCAATCACACAATCTCTGACCACCTGATCTGTCTCAGGACTTCCACCCAATGGCGAACTCACCACATAACAAGCATTTAAACACATAACAGGCAAACACAAAGTATCAACTAATTTAAAAGATATAAAAGAATGAGTAGCTCCAGGGTCAAATAATGCATGTATGTTCGTGTTATGGATGCATATTGTACCTTCCACCATAGCATTAGGATTAGCTTCCACCTCTTGCTCTTCACCCGCAAGGGCATAAGCACGAGCCGGTATCATGGGCCTCTGAGCTCCCGGTTGATAGCCTGGAATATTGTCTGGACAAGTGTTAGCCATATGTGTTACTTTCCCGCATATCAAACACTAACCCAACCTTTTCCTGTAATTGTTGTATGAATGAGTACGACCTCCGCAGTACAAGCAAGGTAGCCTATCCTTTCGTGGATCAGAAGGAGCTGGAGGTGCTTGTGGTTTTGGTGGTGCAATTCCCGCAGCTCTAAACTTCTTGTTCTGTCCTTGAAATGGCTGAGAGGGAGATACCATAGGCCTTTTCCCTTTTCCAAATCCAGATCCTTACCCTATTTACATCCGAGGAATGGGATCCTTTTTCTTGTATTCCTCTTCCAGTGTTAAGGCCCTTTGTACAGTATCAGCAAAAGACTCGAAGTTGTGACCTGCATGCCCATGCCTGAGATCCTGTCTCAATCCAGAAATAAACCTCTTCGCCTTTCTCTTTTCATCCCGTGTGATATGAGGTGCATACTTCCCAAGCCTATTGAAAAGAGAAAGATATTGAGCCACCGTCCGAGTTCCCTGCTTTAAATCCATAAATTCTTGCTCCTTTCTTTCTCGAACGACCTCGGGCACAAAAGCTTCTCTGAATTCTTTTATAAAAACTTCCCAGTTCACCGCCTCCCCTTCTACTTCGAGCTTCTCTCTAGTACGTTCCCACCATTCATGTGCTTCTCCATTCAGTTGAAAAATAGCGAATTGAGCTTTCTCTTGAGAGGTAAATTGTCTAACATTGAAAATCCTCTCAATCCTTGTCAACCATCCTTCTGATACGGCATCATCAACCGAACCTGAAAACCTTGGAGGGTTATAGCTCAAAAACAACCCATGATGATCTCTCGGGTTATTAGGAGGAGGTGCTTGTTGCTCAGCTGGTGGTTGTATAGGAGGATCCTGAGCTCTTCTTTGTTCAGCTTAATTATACACCGCTTCCATAAAATGCTCCATATTCATAGGCGGTTGTGGTGGAGTAGGGGAACGATCTCAATCGTCCCGGAGACCTCTCCCGATGTCTTCTAGGAGGCATCCTGTTCAATCAAACACTAATATGCATGCCAAATTTAGTTCATGCGTGACAATGCAATAAATTCAATCAATCATTCAATTCAAGAATCAAGGCACATTATCAAATAAAAATGCAAATGCTCTATATTAACAAGTAATTCCTACAGCCGAACGACCTACTGACTCAACACGACACTAGAGCCCTGGTTTTGCAACCCTGGGCTCTGATACCACTCAAGGATGCAAGGCCCGAGCACGAGACGTCACATCCCCCGCACCATGACCCGACCCGTATATGAAATGGATTTCCATACACGTGCCAAATCATAGCGAACGGAGACATACACACTCGCTAAGCCAGGCGGGACTATCCTATAACTTAAACCCCAGCAACAACAACAACAAAGTAACATAACAGCGGATGCAATAAATCATATTCCATATATTGAGCTCTATACTCTAGGTACCAACACTTATGTTCAAGTAAGATCAATACATATACTCAACAACATGTACGCCCGAAATTCATATACAAAATCCAAAAAGATCATAAGGTATGAACATATGCGTGTAAAGAAAGAAAGGCTAGACACTATGCAAGACTCTCCCAGACTTGTATCCCGCCTAGCATCCCTTCCTCCAAAAAGAACTGAAACAACTCCAGGTTCAGTCTTAGACAGACTGGTGGGTATAAAATAGGCATAATATCATAATATGGTGGAATCTAAACACATACATGCAAGTTATAATCCTTATTTGAGGTTTTAGAATAATTTCCCCAAGCGGGCAGTAAAATACAACGAATAAGATTATAACAATTCATTTCATTCATTAGGTCATTTGTGGCCCGGCGAGAGGGCGTGCATTATCTCCAACCACCACCTCGTGTAATTCATTATTCATTCGTTCATGCATTTCGTTCTTTCGTGCAAATTCATTAGACCATTCATTCGATCATTCATATACTCCTTCTTCCTCCGGTTAGGGATAGGTTTGCAAGAGCCGAACCCTCATTCATTGGTGCTAGAGGGGTATATGAATCCCCAAAAGCTCGGTTCCCCTTCTTTCACTAATTTCCTAGTGAAGTCTAGGTTATCGTAATTGATGGAACTAGTATATATGGATCCCCGTCAGCCCTAGCTTCCCCGGTTCACCAAATAAACTAAGTCCCGGGCCCCCATTCATTGTGAACATTCATTTCTCGCCAAAACTTTTGGTAGGATATTCAAATTAAAGGATTTACATTGAAAACATTGATTCGTTGTAAAACTCGATACAGATATATATATATCTTTGCCCAAAATCTTGCATATTGGGTATATTGGCGTCATATCTTTAACTAATAGAAGAAAAACCCACCTGGTAGACAAAAGAACCCGACAAAGACCTCACTGCTGAACCTCGTCTCCCACTGGATCAATATCTGTGTGACAAAGGTGGTGTGAGACTCAAATATGACCACATTTGACGCTCGGCGAGGTAATGATATGTTATGGAATGCTTGAAACATAAGAACATGTCCAAATATGAACATGAATGTCATGGAATTCAATTAAACACATAATTCATCAAGTTTCATTCAATATACGATAAAATTGTATTCATTCCCGTTCGTAATTTTCATATCCTTCGTTCTTGCATTCATGTAACTCTTGAGACCATATATTAATCATAAAATATACCTTTAATATATTCACGTTGCATATAATTCACAAATAGGAGCCATAAACGTGATACAAACAAGAAAAGAGGTTCCCCAAAGCTGCCAATTCAAATGACACGGTCGTGTTGCATTTTCAAAAGGATTGGACACGGCCGTGTCTTAAAAAAATAAAATTCCCAAGTCGAGGGCTTGACACGGCCGTGTTATGTTTTCAAAGCATTTGGACACGGCCGTGTCCGATTTTCTGAAAATAATTTTTCACAAGTCGAGAGCCCAACACGACCGTGTCCATTTCCAGTTCAAAGCTGACACGGCCGTGTTAGCTGGTCGTCAAGAAAGAAATAACAGAGCAAAAGCTCTGTTTCTGCGAGGGAAAAGCTTTGAGGAGCAGAGCAGCAACAAGGAAGCTCTTATGTACTACTTAGACATGAATTCTATCCCTATAATTCATATATAACATGCAACCCAAGCTGAAACACAGGAATTCATGATTAAAGTTGGCAAAATCATCATCAATCCTCATGATCTTCAAGCATGGAGCTTCAAGCTCCTTTAATGGCAAATCACACAATAATCAACCAACATGAAATTTAAAGATATAGAAATGATAAGGAAGCTTCAAGCATCAACTTTCATACATCAATTCTCAGTTTAAACCATTAAAATTCATGGAACCAACAATTCATCCCATTTTGTTCATATTCTAGCTTTTCTTCATACACATGATTCCCCAACCCAAATCAAGATATAATCGGAAGAAAATAGAGAGGAGGGTGAGGGGAAAACAATACATACTTTACCTTGGAAGAAGATGGAAGGTTGGTAACTCTTGAGCTCCAAGTTTGGAAGTTCAACAATGGAGGGTTTTTGGGGTTTCTCTTCTCTTCTTTCCTTGGCTGCTATGATCAATGAAATGGGAATATGAAGAAGCCAATGCTGATATTTAGTGGTACAAGGGTAGGATATGGGTCGGTCCAAGTCCGGTTCGTTTAAGAAAATGGTTCAGCAAGTTATAAATATATAGACTATGGAAAGGTTCGTCATCGAAGGCTCAAATGATATCGAAAAGACACAAGGTCAAGTTCAAAGGATAGGTATCGTCGAAACAAGTTCAACGCCGAAAACGGATCTCGATTTCAAGGTCCGGAGCTCAAGATATCGCGAAAACCGTTCAGGGTTGCCTATTATACAAATAGGTCCCTAAACTTTCAAAAAGTGGCAATTAAGCCCAAACTCAATTTCCAATTGAGTCCAAAACATTCAAATAAGTTACAATCAAGGCCACGACACGCACATATAACACGAAAGATTTCAATTAACACCAATTTCAAGAAATTCACATTCCCACAAATTCATTCATATATTCATATCTCACATTCGAATTCGTATGAAATTTAAACAAATAATTCAAATTATAAATGAATTTAATTAATAATTCAAATTATAACGCATATAATTAAATGTAAATGCGCACGTAACACTTACTTACACGTGTGAAAACACGGGGCGTTACATAGCCTAGGCAACAACAGGTGCGGCACTGTGAAGAACTGCAAACTTATCATCATGTCGGTCAGGAATCCGAGCCAAGAGCTCCTTCTGCCTCGCAGAAAGCTCATCGAACCGGGCTATCCCCCAGCTGTACATCTGCCAGAAACGATCTCTCTCATGAATAGGCCACCATGGCAAAATCCTATTCTTCAACTCTCCACTCTCCCAAGGCATAGCTAAGCTTACGGTCTCGAAGCACTCCGGGCCAATATGTCCAAGACTAATAGGCAAAGCCCCTCTCGGTCTCCAGTTCATCTCTCTCGCAAACATCGTCACAAAGCCTCCATGAGCAATCGTACCCGTCACACTGCCAGCACTCTCCTGCAGCTTCCAAAGGAACTCGATCGTGCCATTGAACTTAATACCTTCCTTCATCAAATACATGATACCCAACTCAGTTTTTGTAATATGGCTATCTCTCCCGTATCTGGCACAGAATCCCAGGGCTAAAATCCTATGGACTAGTACCCATGTCAACGAATCAAAATAGTTATCATGCGTGCACCGGGAGGAATAACTAGGGACACCCTTTCTCAAGGGAAAGGATCTGCACACCTCCTCTCGCTGAGTCTCGTTCCATTTAGGTAAAGAAGTGGTGGCATTAGCCGAAAACCGAAGAATATACCTTATCCTGCTCACACTCCAAGTCCGAGTTTCCATATCATCAAGAGTGAAGGTCAAAGTGTTCTCCACCGGATTAAAATTCATTGTATGGAAGAAAGCAGCGGTCATATCTCCATAGGTCATATCCCTCCTCTCAAGGAAAGGTAGCCAACCTATGTTATCGAATAGCCTCTTCACTTCATCCCAAACCTCCCTTCTCTCCATCCATTTGAAGAACTTAGTGCCCACAATATTCCTTGTTGGATTCCTTTGGAAAGGGTTCCCAAAGACATTAACTGTTACGTTATCCGACCCAAGAGGTTGGTGGTCTAGTCTGGACGAGGTAGTGAAAGGTTCCGGTACTTTAGAGCGCTTAGTGCGACCCATTGTACCTAAATCAAACAATGATAGCAAAGCAAAGCACAAAGAAATCAATCACAATTCACATGGACAATTCATCAAACACCCTGTGTGCTTAAGCCTAGTGAGTGAGTCCTAACTCAAGTTCTTCACTCTATCCAATCTCAAATTCACACTAGCTTAATTACTACAATTCAAGCTCACAATTCTCTACCTTCAACTCCTAAATGCAAAAACAGGGCTACTTAGAACTTTAGGATTCTTCAAAAATTTAACCCAATTCAAGTTAACTTGAATTTAAAGCATCAATCCTAATTCTAGCATAGTTAATCTCTCAAAATTCATCAATTAAATCTTATAGTGATCTCTAGCATGCAAATCAATCCTAAGTCTCATCCATTAGATTGGAAAATTTTGGCTCCAATAATTACTCTAAGACAAAGGAATGGTGACTTACTTTGATTCACAAGAGAGTAAGAATGTAACTTGGAGAGAAAGCTTCTTGCTTGTTAATTCAAGATGATTGACCCAAACGAAAAATTGAATCTCTAATAAGGTGGGATAAGTGGGTGCAAGTGTATTTATAGGTTTGGGGGAAAGAAAACCGAAATTGGGTAGGACAAGACTTAGATTAACCCTAAAAACGTGCGTCTAAAACCCAATTTACGCCAGTCGGACCGATAACGGGCGTTACCGGTCTTCCTAAGAAAAGGGGTAACGGGCGTTAACCCCTGTCGGCCAAGACGCCTGTGTCCATTAACGGGCGTTACCAAAAATAACTGATAAGGTGTAATGCCCACTACCTATAGTACCCGGTGCGTCTGATCTCATTAACGGGCATTACCAAAAGTTAACAGCAATGGTGTAACGCCCGTTATTTATATTTTCGCCTAAAACTTATTTAAAACACAAACACATAACTAATAGTGCTCAATCACGTCAATTAGCTGAAATTAACTCATAGTATTCAATCAAATCACAGTGCACCTATAACAATACATATCAACAATTCATTCTTCTTAAGAAAAACAATCAAACCATGCATAAGCATATGAACAAATTAAATGGACCTCAATATTGACAATGACGCTCAAATCACGGCCCTCGCACCATCAAGATCTTGGCTACCTAGTAAACCATTATGTGACCTGCAACGAGAGAGACAACTCAATTACTACGAGAAAATAAGGACGACAGAAACGAAAACAACAGAAACAAAAACCAAAACAAAAGAAAAGAAAAAGGGAAAAATTAGTTCTAAGTTATAGTCGTTAACTTGACTGCAGGAACCAATTTGGGATTAGCAATTCCCAAGCAACGAGTCACAAGGAGTGACCTCGTTCTTGTTACTCACAACCCTAGGGCTTGATCTCCTAGTATCTAAATCCAGAACATCCTTCATTCTCGCTCTCTGAAACTTTGTTTCTCTCTGCCAATCAACTACATCTCTTTGCTCCGTAAACAGAGTCTCTCCGATTGGTGTATCATTTACAACCTTAATCATGCAACACTTATTTAGAATTGTGGGTGGTGTCCTGGAACCAAAGTTCCTGAGCTCCATTCTTTCATCTCCTATTTTGAACGTGAGCCGTCCATTCTGAACATCAATATCTGCTCCAGCTGTAATGTAACACCCCAAACGGAGGATGCCAAATCCCCCGCACTAGGACCCCGACCCGGTCATGAAATAGAAAGTCCATGCCCGAATCCGAATCATAGCGAACGGGAGAACAACTCACACACTAGGCTAGGCGGATCTAACTTGACCAAAACTCAGAGTGCGAAGCAATTAAAAAAAACATGCAAAGCAGGTGACGGGTTCAACTAGCATAAATCCCTAGTCCCGAATATCAACATAAAGTAATAATCATCAAGTGCCACAAGAGGCCGAATGAGTGCCACACAGGGCTACCGAATAGTAAAATATAATCTCAAGTCTACAAGACAAAGCATAAGTAAAGTGTATGAAAAGACAAATGCAAATAGAAAGACTAGACCGACGAAGTGCAACTCAAAGGACTCACTTCCGCCTAGCAAACGCCAACAATCCTGCAACTAAAAGTGTAAATGAGGGGTCAGTCAACTTGACCGAGTGAGGGGGCTAACGCACACCCACAATATATATACATAAGGAGCATAGCACAGAATAAAAAGGATGGACTCATGAACCGGGGATAGGTGTTACATACCAAAACGTTTTGAAAGAACCCGAATAAGATATAGATATAAGTTTAGAAACCATTTCCAGAGAGACTCTATCCCGATTCATAATTCCATAACATAACATAATCAACTGCTCGGTGAGTACGAGCTTCCACCCTCAACTCCTCATAACATAAATCAAAATCAATCCAACCTCTACACCAATGATGGAGGAGATGTACCGTCCCCATACCATCGAGAATAAACCGTCTAAAATAGACTCACCCTCAAGGGGTAGCGAACCCACAAGAGTCCTCCCCGGATAAAACACCGAAGGCTCAAGATACCACACCTTCCCTACAGCACGGGTCGCGTGAAGATATCTCAAATGGAACTACGCAATGGATAAATGCCTCAACGGCCCTAACCGTCCCGGGAGTACCCATTCCCGCAGCTCACCAGGATCGATCCATATACAGATCACAATGGATCACAACAGAACAGATCACGACGGATAACATACGCAAATCTTTCATGGCAATCTCGCTACAGAACATAACGTAAGGTACTTTTCAAAACAGCTTACATATGCTTTCATATTTAATTTTCCAAATAGAGTTGATTCAGAAGGTCATAAACATATCATATCCAACACATACGTATTTATAATAGATATACTCGCATGCAAGGGTTGAAATCAGCATATTAAGGCCATAGGTCGCATAACTATACAAAATCGTAAACCTCACCTCGTGAAAGTAGAGTCTGAGAGTGTGAAGGGCCAAACACTCTAAACCTCAGGCCCACCGGCACCACCAAACTCTGTGACAAGACATACAGAAGCCCAGACTTAGACTCTATATGAACCAAACAAGACGCACGGCGTTGTTCAACATGATCGTGGTTATGCATAAGTGTTCATGTTGTGCTTGGATAAGGTGTCGTGGTCATTCAAGGCATATCAATGCTCAACAAGGTCATATTTACAAGCAATCGACACGTAATTCCATATCCAAAGATGCAAGATCAATTTAGGAAGTCAATGTATTCACAAAATGCATATTAAATCATCCAATGTCACAGGATTCAATTATAATATTAGAATTAAGCATCAAGTTCATGTCGAGTTATAAAGTGCATAAGTAAGAGCAACTTGATCATATAAACATACAAAGTCGTTGTACGTAGATGGCATGCTTGATACAAATAAAGAGTGCATTTAATTCACTTAAGATCATACTTTACAACTTCACAACATATTTGGTACACAAGCTCAAGTCACATTCATAGTTTCATAAATATTACACTTACATCCCCTAAGTTGATTACTAAGCATAATTGTTCATTTAAAGTGTTTATACAATTATTCAATTAGGAATTAATTACTTACAAACATGACAATGATCAATTTATTGTAATTCATAATATACCATTTTCTAGTAGTAAGAGTAAATCAAGATATTACAATTCCAACTCCTATCATGCATCAAGTCTTAAGTTGTTCAAGCATCCTTCATGTACCTCAATTTTATATTTGAAACACCATTTCAATAAACATAATATTGAGAACGTCTCAAATCCATATAGAGAAATCACAACATGTTCGTTCTTCTAAAATATCATTCAAGTTCATTTAGCCACATAAAAGATTAGTTTCTTAATATTACACTAACACCCCTTCGTACTTAACAAATAGCGTAAATTCATCACACCGGGATTCAAATTGTAAATCAAAACATTCATGCATATCACAATCCATTCAATACATGTTTTCATATACGATTGGAATACATCTCGATCAACAAACCAACAATAATCAATTTATTTGCACTTAAAACAATTAATTCAAATAATCAAAATTATGCAAAATAATTCGTAATAAATAGATCGAGTGTCCGATTTGCGAACGGAAAGTGGCGTTGAACTCACCACAACGAGACGAACATTCTGACCAGACGCCGTCGGAACGCCACCACTGTAGCTGCCGGAATTTGACCGGGCCGCCGCCGAAAGTCGCCGGAAAAATCCCGAAAAATCATTCCTGAATGAAGTCTTCGTGCCCGTTCCGAATCCTCAATCAATTTCTGGAAATTCCAAGCCGATTGTCGTAGATCTGAAATCTAAGAGCACGAAAACCCTAAATCTTCAAACTCAAATTACTTCCAAACCGGTGAACCAAAATACGATCCGTAAAAGTTATTGTCTTACCCATGACGAGCTCTTCGAAAGCCCTAAGGTAGCTCGCCGAAAAAATCCTCGAAGCTAGCGCCGCCGTTGCACCGCCACTATGTCGCCGCGATCCGCCACCAAACCTCTAGTTCTCATCGTTCCGAACAACTTTCGTGAAGAGCCTGAGACTAAAAGATGGCCGGAAAAGGCCGCCGTTGGCCGTCGAAGTTTCTGCCGCCGCCCACGTCGCCGGAACCACCACCTACGGCCAAGATCTGGTGAAATTGATGCCGTAAATGGACTCAGGAGGTCGAAAAACCTTGGAAACCATCAAGCCGCATCGAAAACCACCGTCGAAAGGCGGCGAAACCCGCCGCTACAGTAACTCGCTCCACCGCAGCAAGTTTGGCCGGCGCGTGCGGCGCCGTCTCTGCTCCGATGGCCGCGCCGCCGACGTCAAACGAAGCGCCGGGAAGTCTACTTTATGGGTCTTGGGCGTGTGTTGCTGAAAGCCCGCCGAAAATGGGCGGCGAAGTCGCGGTCCGCCGCCACCCGCCTGGGCGTCAGAAAATCGGCGATATCTTCGCCATCGTTCATCGTTAGGCTGTGAAATTGGTACTCTTGCACACGTCTCGCCGAGATAATCGAAATGGACTATTCGTTTGTTGAATTCCGTCGAGAAACGATCGAGTTATGGGCTCGTAACCAAAGCCGCGCATAGTGACCCACGGGAGGGAGAAAGTGTGGGAGAGGAGTGAGAGAGAGAGAGAAGGGATTGGGAGAAATGTGTCTTGTGCACAAGCTAAATACAACCGGGTATCCTTATCGCGTAGCAAGGAGAAATATCGCGTACAAATAATCGTAGATAAAATCGGTAAAGTTACGACTAAACATTCAAGCTCCGCATAAATTTATAAATTAAAATGAAATAGAGATTTACCAATTTGAGTTTAATTCAATTTAATTTTGGAAACCTTTCGTACAATTTAACGACACTTCGTAAACACATAATTGACAATTAATCTCAAGGAATTCAACTAAACCGAAATTAAACAAGTTCAGTAGCATGATGGATTTAAAATCAACTTGACAATTATTTCATGGAATGAATTTGAATTAAATCAAATTAGACAGTTAGGGTTAAATATGCGCGTAATTAATCAAGTTGGCAATTAATCTTAGAATAATTCGAATGAACACATATTAAATTGAATTTACATTAAATCACATAATTCAAGAACTCTTAAATTAAACACACATAAGTATAGAGACTTACTTGTAAATGTCGTCAGGATGCCTTTCGAGAATACGGGGCGTCACAACCTTCCCCCCTTAAGAGAACCTGGTCCCCAGGTTCCACTGCAAAAATGTAGATCCTCGAGTAGTAGTGCTCCAACCCTTCCCCGGAACTCACGTAAGATCATAGCTCTAATGGTGAGGCTTACTCCTATCATCTACACCGAACCTCCTTTAGGATGTCTTGTTATCGTCGAGGTCCGTGCGAGTACTTGATCCGTTAGTTGTTTCGAACTCGGTCAGTCATTCCCATGATCTGATAGCTGCAACTGCACCCGACCTCGATGTCATCTCAGTTGCACCACTTGCCACCCGTAGTCAGATCAACGCGTAACACAACCACAACAAACAAGAGAGAATCCCATCTTTCAACACTTAAGTGAGAGAGAGAGAGCCCCGTCCCTCAGCACCCACAAGAGAGAGAACCCCGTCTCCCGAGCACATATAAAAGAGAGAACCCCGTCTCTCAAGCACATAATTGAGAGAACCCCGTCTCTCAAGCACATAATTGAGGGAACCCTGTCTCTCAACCTAAGTCGGGCAGATTCCAACATCTCCCAACATTCTAGTTTGAGAAAATCCAGCATTCCTCAAACCCTTAGATTCAAGAGAATCCAGCATCCCTGAATATCTAAGTACAAGAGAATCCAACATCTCTCGTGCACAAAACTTAGAAAGATTCCCGCATCTTTCTACCACATAAATAGAGAGAATCCAGCATCTCTCCAACACGTAGAAAGAGGGAACCTAAGGTCTCTCTTACACATAAATCCACTTATCAGTTGTTCATACATACACACATCATAGTAACACTTGATGAAAAGTAAGCGATGCATGTTTGGTGTACCTTATACAACTGATATCGGTGTCCCTTGAGTATAGATTCAACGCTCATACCTCAACTCAAGGAGGATATCGCGATGGAATCCCTATAAAACAAGGTTACAGTATGTATGTATGTATGTTATATGGGAAGTTAGTGAGCAATCAAGAGAGTTTTAAATCACATAAGCATGAACAGTTCACATAAGTACAAAGTACATAACTCATTCATTTCAGCAACAGTCCAAAACAGGTAGAAATTTCAATTTATAAATACTAGATCAGGTATCAAAGTTATCACAATTAAAATAGCAATAGTCACCACCCACATTAAGCAAAACAAGGTGAGAGTATTTAAGCGATGCATGTATGCAAATGCCATGAATGCCTGGCGTACCGATCACCGTAGTGTCAAACTCTTGACAGGAAGTTGAGATGAAGTAGTAGGAGTTGTTTAAGCCGATAATGATGCAACCCTCGTCATCTGAACCTCTTTGTCTTGAGTCTTTTCATAAAGTGGTAACTCAGTAAAGCTCGTTTATCACCAAACCCCTTACTAGACCATAATCCTTGCTCAACTAGAATCATCCTCAGTTTTTCCCAAGAATTCTGATTTATATGTTAACCTTAGTCTGCTCGTTCTCAAGGAATCCCACAATTCAATTGCCAATCCGAAATTTGTCTTTGAGCTATGCTAGACGTTCATGATGTTAAGCATTTCCCAAGGTAAGTCATGGCACACGATTCTGAAACGTGAACAAGGTCATGAATCTTTTTGTGTGAAGAGGTAACCCAACAAGCATGCTTATTATCAAACTTTCTACCAGACCGTAGCCCTTGTTTAACCAGAATCATATTCGGTTCCCACCAAGAATCCTAATTCATGTGTGAAACCTTAACCTGTTCATCTTTAAGAAATTGCCCATAAATCGGTCGTCAATCAGAAATCTATCTCAGAGCTAAGTTCGGCGCTAGTGGTATTAATCATTTCCCAAAGCAATCCATGGTATATGGTTCTGAAACTTGGATAAGGTCTTTCGGCATCTAACTGTGCTATTCCCACATCAACAATGTCTTCCATCTCATCTTGAAGAAACACCCAAAGAGCTAACAATCAATCTTGCCTTGTCGTTCGTTAACTCTAAACGGCACCAAAACTTTCAACACTCACCGATGGTTTGTAGCTCGTTGCTTAAGTAACATGATTACCTATCCACATTCCTTGAACTTGATCGGATCTTATTTGATCGGATTCTTCTACATTAACTCGTTTCCATCAACAAGGTGACTACTTCCAAATAAACGAATCATCAAGGCGAAAGCTCATCAAACTCCTTCAAAATGGTTCTACTTGATCAGACTCTCCTCCATTGACTCATTTCCTCAACAAGGTGACTACTTCCAAATAAACGAATCATCAAGGTTAAAATTCGTCAAACTCCATCTTTCAATTGACTTTAAGATAGTAAGTCAATATAGCAAATCTCATTCCTTGAACTCTGAACCTTTTCATGAACATTGATCTTGGTCAAGAATCCTTTCATCTTCGAATTATAGCGTGTTTTCGTTGTAGTGCTAATAGGTAGTGTTGACGGAGGGAAATCTTAGTGTTGACTCATAGGGCACCTTGAAATTCAAACACTAAATTCGATGCATGTGGGTTAAAGATGCAAATGAAATGTAACACGCATATCACGTAAATGCAACAATTACTTGTAATTTATAAAGCACATAAAATAAGATGTTGCATAATCAAAGTCATAATGTGCACACAATCATATAATCACAAAATAATTCATGTCGAAGGGTCAAAATATCAAGTTAAACAAATGCAATCGCAGTTATTCCTCTGCCGTACGACCTAGATAGACTCAACACGACTCAAGAGCTCGGTTTTGCAACCTAGAGCTCTGATACCACTTAAGGATGTAACATCCCAAACGGAGGATGCCAAATCCCCCGCACTAGGACCCCGACCCGGTCATGAAATAGAAAGTCCATACCCAAATCCGAATCATAGCAAACGGGAGAACAACTCACACACTAGGCTAGGCGGATCTAACTTGACCAAAACTCAGAGTGCGGAAGCAATTAAAACAAAACATGCAAAGCAGGTGACGGGTTCAACTAGCATAAATCCCTAGTCTCGAATATCAACATAAAGTAATAATCATCAAGTGCCACAAGGGGCCGAATGAGTGCCACGCAGGGCTACCGAATAGTAAAATATAATCTCAAGTCTACAAGACAAAGCATAAGTAAAGTGTATGAAAAGACAAATGCAAATAGAAAGACTAGACCGACGAAGTGCAACTCAAAGGACTCACTTCCGCCTAGCAAACACCAACAATCCTGCAACTAAAAGTGTAAATGAGGGGTCAGTCAACTTGACCGAGTGAGGGGGCTAACGCACACCCACAATATATATATATAAGGAGCATAGCACAGAATAAAAATGATGGACTCATGAACCGGGGATAGGTGTTACATACCAAAACGTTTTGAAAGAACCCGAATAAGATATAGATATAAGTTTAGAAACCATTTCCAGAAAGACTCTATCCCGATTCATAATTCCATAACATAACATAATCAACTGCTCGGCGAGTACGAGCTTCCAACCTCAACTCCTCATAGCATAAATCAAAATCAATCCAACCTCTACACCAATGATGGAGGAGATGTACCGTCCCCATACCATCGAGAATAAACCGTCTAAAATAGACTCACCCTCAAGGGGTAGCGAACCCACAAGAGTCCTCCCCGGATAAAACACCGAAGGCTCAAGATACCACACCTTCCCTACAGCACGGGTCGCGTGAAGATATCTCAAATGGAACTACGCAATGGATAAATGCCCCGACGGCCCTAACCGTCCCTGGGGTACCCATTCCCGCAGCTCACCAGGATCGATCCACACACAGATCACAATGGATCACAACAGAACAGATCACGACGGATCACATACGCCAATCTTTCATGGTAATCTCGCTACAGAACATAACGTAAGGTACTTTTCAAAACAGCTTACATATGCTTTCATATTTAATTTTCCAAACAGAGTTGATTCAGAAGGTCATAAACATATCATATCCAACACATACGTATTTATAATAGATATACTCGCATGCAAGGGTTGAAATCAGCATATTAAGGCCATAGGTCGCATAACTATACAAAATCCTAAACCTCACCTCGTGAAAGTAGAGTCTGAGAGTGTGAAGGGCCAAACACTCTAAACCTCAGCCCCACCGGCACCACCAAACTCTGTGATAAGACATACAGAAGCCCAGACTTAGACTCTATATGAACCGAACAAGACGCACGGCGTTGTTCAACATGATCGTGGTTATGCATAAGTGTTCATGTTGTGCTTGGATAAGGTGTTGTGGTCATTCAAGGCATATCAATGCTCAACAAGGTCATATTTACAAGCAATCGACACGTAATTCCATATCCAAAGATGCAAGATCAATTTAGGAAGTCAATGTATTCACAAAATGCATATTAAATCATCCAATGTCACAGGATTCAATTATAATATTAGAATTAAGCATCAAGTTCATGTCGAGTTATAAAGTGCATAAGTAAGAGCAACTTGATCATATAAACATACAAAGTCGTTGTACGTAGATGGCATGCTTGATACAAATAAAGAGTGCATTTAATTCACTTAAGATCATACTTTACAACTTTACAACATATTTGGTACACAAGCTCAAGTCACATTCATAGTTTCATAAATATTACACTTACATCCCCTAAGTTGATTACTAAGCATAATTGTTCATTTAAAGTGTTTATACAATTATTCAATTAGGAATTAATTACTTACAAACATGACAATGATCAATTTATTGTAATTCATAATATACCATTTTCTAGTAGTAAGAGTAAATCAAGATATTACAATTTCTAACTCCTATCATGCATCAAGTCTTAAGTTGTTCAAGCATCCTTCATGTACCTCAATTTTATATTTGAAACACCATTTCAATAAACATAATATTGAGAACGTCTCAAATCCATATAGAGAAATCACAACATCTTCGTTCTTCTAAAATATCATTCAAGTTCATTTAGCCACATAAAAGATTAGTTTCTTAATATTACACTAACACCCCTTCGTACTTAACAAATAGCGTAAATTCATCACACCGGGATTCAAATTGTAAATCAAAACATTCATGCATATCACAATCCATTCAATACATGTTTTCATATACGATTGGAATACATCTTGATCAACAAACCAACAATAATCAATTTATTTGCACTTAAAACAATTAATTCAAATAATCAAAATTACGCAAAATAATTCGTAATAAATAGATCGAGTGTCCAATTTACGAACGGAAAGTGGCGTTGAACTCACCACAACGAGACGAACATTCTGACCAGACGCCGTCGGAACGCCACCACTGTAGATGCCGGAATTTGACCGGGCCGCCGCCGACGGTCGTCGGAAAAATCCCGAAAAATCATTCCTGAATGAAGTCTTCGTGCCCGTTCCGAATCCTCAATCAATTTCTAGAAATTCCAAGCCGATTGTCGTAGATCTGAAATCTAAGAGCACGAAAACCCTAAATCTTCAAACTCAAATTACTTCCAAACCGGTGAACCAAAATACGATCCGTAAAAGCCATTGTCTTACCCGTGACGAGCTCTTCGAAAGCCCTACGGTAGCTCGCCGAAAAAATCCTCGGAGCTAGCGCCGCCGTTGCACCGCCACTATGCCACCGCGATCCGCCGCCAAACCACCGAATCTGGAGTCGCCTGATCACAGGCCACTAGTTCTCGTCGTTCCGAACAACTTTCGTGAAGAGCCTGAGACCAAAAGACGTCCGGAAAAGGCCCCCGTTGGTCGCTGAAGTTTCTGCCGCCGCCCACATCGCCGGAACCACCACCTACGGCCAAGATCTGGTGAAATTGATGCCGGAAACGGACTCAAGAGGTCGAAAAACCATGGAAACCATCAAGCCCCGTCGAAAACCACGCGTCGTCTCTGCTCCGATGGCCGCACCGCTGACGTCAAACGAAGCACCTGGAAGTCTACTTTATGGGTCTTGGGCGCGTGTTGCTGAAAGCCTGCCGGAAATGGGCGGCGAAGTCGCGGTCCGCCGCCACCCGACTGGGCGTCTGAAAATTGGTGATACCTTCACCATCGTTCATCGTTAGGCTGTGAAATTGGTACTCTTGTGGACCTCTCACCGAGATAATCGAAATGGACTATTCGTTTGTTGAATTCCGTCGAGAAACGATCGAGTTATGGGCTCGTAACCAAAGCCGCGCATAGTGACCCGCGGGAGAGAGAAAGTGTGGGAGAGGAGAGAGAGAGAGAGAGAAGGGATTGGGAGAAATGTGTCTTGTGCACAAGCTAAATACAACCGGGTATCCTTATCGCGTAGCAAGTAGAAATATCGCGTACAAATAATCATAGATAAAATCGGTAAAGTTACGACTAAACATTCAAGCTCCGCATAAATTTATAAATTAAAATGAAATAGAGATTTACCAATTTGAGTTTAATTCAATTTAATTTTGGAAACCTTTCATACAATTTAACGACACTTCGTAAACACATAATTGACAATTAATCTCAAGGAATTCAAGTAAACCGAAATTAAACAAGTTAAGTAGCATGATGGATTTAAAATGAACTTGACAATTATTTCATGGAATGAATTTGAATTAAATCAAATTAGACAGTTAGGGTTAAATATGCGCGTAATTAATCAAGTTGGCAATTAATCTTAGAATAATTCGAATGAACACATATTAAATTGAATTTACATTAAATCACATAATTCAAGAACTCTTAAATTAAACACACATAAGTATAGAGACTTACTTGTAAATGTCGTCAGGATGCCTTTCGAGAATACGGGGCCTCACATGTAGCCAGAAGTGGTCTTCCAGGTATAAATGGCATCCTCTCATCGTTCTCCTTATCAAGAACTACAAAATCAGTAGGAATGTGAAATGGTCGAACTTTTACCAAAATGTCTTCCACGATTCCTGTCGGACATATCACCGATCTATCTACTAGTTGGAGTGTCATATTCGTCGGTGTGAGCTCCTTCACTCCTAAATTCCTGCAAGTAGACAATGGAATCAAACTCACACTTGCTCCTAAATCACATAGTACATTATGAAATTGCAAAGAACCAATATTAAGGGGGTTTGAAAAGCTCCCTGGATCTTTAAGCTTCAGAGGAAGCTTATGCTGAATAATAGCACTGCATTCCTCAGTAAGTATCACAATAGTGAAGTTCTCAGGCTTCTCCTTGCTTGGAATCGCCTCTTGAATCACTTCTTCCTCCAAATTTTCATTCTCAAAATCAAATTTCTCTTCAGCCTTCTCAAGTACTCCTTTTTCAAGCACAACCTCCTTAACATCCGGACTTACACACTCGTTCGGACCTTCTTTATCTCTATTGTCTCCTACAAATATGACTTGGCATTGCTCCTTTGGATTGTTTTCAGTTTGGCTTAGTAGCATTCTTGGGCCCCTCAAATTCAAAGATTCGGCAATCTGACCAATCTGAATCTCCAAAGTTTTGATCTGATTTACCACTTGATCTACTTGGGCTTCCAATTTCTGATGTCGACCCGTAGACACGGTTATGAACTTTTCAAGCGTGACCTCCCAACCCTGCTTTTACTCCTGCTGAGGTGGTGCAACATTAATTGGGCTGGTGGTCGTGGTTGAAATTGCTGCCTAGGTTGGAACTGTGGTCTAGGTTGGGGTGGTTGTTGAACATTCTGATTATTAGACCACGACAAATGGGGGTGGTTCTTCCATCCTGGATTGTAGGTGTTTGAGTAGGGATCATTTGCTGGTTTGAAGTTATTTGCGTAGTTCACCTGCTCTTGCACCTGTTCTCCTGCATTGGTATGAGGACACATATTAAAATCATGTGGACCACTACAGATTTCACACGTTACCTGAACTGGTTGGGACTGTATCCCAACTGCATTGACGGTTAGTTGGTCCAATTTCTTGTTAAGCGCTTCGAATTTAGCATTGATGGCGGTTAAGCCATCAAACTCTATGACTCCTGTTTGCATCTTTGCTGGTTGCGAATGGCTCCTTTCATCCACAAAAACATCGTTCTGCGATATATTATCCAATAACTCAGTGGTAACTGCTTTAGATTTGGCTATGAATGCTCCGCCAGCTGCGGCATCCATGTAGCACCCACAAGTAGGGCCACATCCCCCGCACCATAATCCAAACCCGAATACGAAATGGAATGTCCGTACCCGAATCCGAATAATAGCGAACGGGAGACCAAACACACACCCTAGGCTAGGCGGAGCTAAGCAAACTAAACCAGAGCACTCGGAAGCGGATAAATAGAACATCAACCAAAGAACAACACATATACTTATAGATACCATCACATATATATATATATATATCCATATTAATTACATATAGGTACCATCACTGAATTTCTGTACAAACGCCATCACGGCTCGAGCAACATATAAGTATCCAAAATAGACATATACAAAATGGTAGAATGAGCAGGTGAGCAAATACTACTAGCAAAACCTAGACCGACAAGTGCAAGCAAGACACACTTCTCCGCCTAGCTCAAGCCCCGAAAGAACCTGCAACTAAAAGAATAAATGAGGGGTCAGTCAACTGACTGAGTGAGGGGGCTAACGCACACCCACACCCTATATAATTATAAAGCAAAGCACTTAACAAAAGATGGACTTATGAACCGGAATAGGTTTTTCAAACCAAACTTTCCAAGACAAAACTATTATACCGTAATGAAATCTTTTCATAACTCTATTCCAATTCATACTTCCCAAATCATAACATAACATAGCATATGCTCGGCGAGAACGAGCTTCCAACCTGTACTCCTCATAACATAAAACATAAATCAGAATAAACATCCTCTCCTCCTTTGATGGTAGAGCCACGCGTTGACTCTATCCATCCATAACATAACAAACCCCCGAGAGGTAGCTAACCTACAACGGGTCCTCCACGGTAAACCGAAGGCATCGGAATATCACGCCTTCCCTAGCTCCCGGGGTCGCACATGATATTCCGGGTGGAGACTATGCACAGGTTTAACCTCGACGGCCCAATGCCGTCCCGAGGGCTCCTTACCCATAGCTCCTTGAGCTCACAAACACATAACATATCATATAACCAATCTTTCATGGTTCCACTCGCTAACAACATAATTTAAACCTTTTCCAAATGGCTTACATATAGCTTCATATTATTTTCCGAAATCAAAGTTGGTTCACAAACTCATAACATATATTACATAACACTTATTTACATATACATATAATTTATCCACATGCGGGGCATGAAAACGACATGTAAAGGTATTAGGTCAATTAGCTATACAAACACCTAAACCTCACCTTGTGCGTAGAAAGTAAAGGGAGTGATCACCCTAAGCCTCGGGCTCGACCCCGGCCGCACCGTCTGAAAAGAAACACAAGAGCCCACGACTTAGACCCTATATGAACCAATTATGACGCTCGGCATATGCTTGACTCATGCTTGGATGTGAAATAAATGCGGAATGAACCATATAATTCACAAAACATAATATATAACAATTAACATGCAAAATAAAAGCATTTAAAGTCATAAAATTGCATAATTAAAGTAAAGAGAAGTAGTGGCAGCTTCCAGGTCTCGAAGGGAAAAATCCACCCCCACGGATTTTTCCAAAGGGAAAAATCCGTGGATTTTTCCAAAGGGAAAAATCCACCCTCATGGATTTTTCCAAAGCTACTGCCTCAAATCCACCCCCGCGGATTTTTCCAAAGGGAAAAATCCACCCCCGTGGATTTGATCCAGTAGCTAAAAAAAACGGTTTTGGCCATGGGAACGGCCGTTCCCGTTCCCAGTACAAACTGGGAACGGTCGTTCCCACTCTCGGCAGGAACAGTAAATGGCCTGGGAACGGTCGTTCCCAGTTTGAAAATGGGGCGGGAACGGCCGTTCCGGCCTGGTTCGAAAGTCTGGAACAGAAGCAGAAACAGAACAGGGGAAGCTCCAAAAATGGCCAAAAATGGCAAAATCCATGACCTAAGGGCTGCCACAACTTTCCAAAACGCACAAATAATACATGGAAAACATGCTTGACGTAGAGGTACTCATAAAACTCAAGCAAATCAAGATTTAATGCCCTTAATCCAAGAATGAAAGAAATCAAGTTTAAACATATAATCATCATAAATGCTCAACTAACCCATGCTTTCATGGAATAAATGCAACAAATACCATATGTATAACTCACATATAGAGGTGGAATTCAAATATAACAAATATAGAACTCATATTCCAAATTTAAGCTAAACCCTTACTATTCACATCATGATCCAAAGAAACCATCCAAGGCTCCAAGAGAAGAACTTAAACCATAGAATTGACGAGCATGCCCAGGGGTTTCCGAAACTTACTTAAGCTCGAAGATTGGTCAAGAAATGAAGAAGTTATGGTTGATTGAAGCTTGATCAAAATGGAGGTTTTGGCTTCTCTTTCTCTCTTGGCCAAAATGCTGCTGCTGAACGTGAAAAGGAAAGAAAGAGCCAAGGATTCACTCTTAAGGCTTAACCGGGTTCGGTTCACGGGTTCGGTTCAAGTTTCCGGTTCGGTTTTAACTGGTTTAAGAGGTTAAGGGTTCACTACGTCCCAAAACACCAAAATCCCAAAATCAATTAATTCAAATAGGTTCAAATAAATTCATATAATTCTTATACAATTAATTTAAACGCACATAATATTAAATCACATAATTTACCTGTACCGACTGTGAGTCGGGGTGTTACAACCTCCCCCCCTTCAGAAAACCTGGTCCCCAGGTTCACCGTCTGACCTGAGAACAATTCTGGATACAACTGTCTCATCTTTTCCTCAGATTCCCAAGTAGATTCTTCTGATTTCTGATCCCTCCATAAAACACGGACCAAGGGAATTTGTTTATTTCTCAACACTTGTATCTTTCGGTCTTGAACCTCAATCGGGTACCTTACTATTGTCAAATCTGGTTCAAGTTGCACTTCTTCGATAGGGAGAATGGTCGTTTCTTCGGGATAAAACTTTCTGAGCTGCGAAACATGAAAGACATTGTGTATCCCGGTCAAATTTGGTGGTAAATCCAATCTATAGGCCACTTCTCCAATCTTTTCAAGAATTCCAAAAGGTCCAAGGTATCTCGGGTTAAGCTTCCCACCTCGACCTATTCGTGAGAAACCCTTTCTAGGAGATGCTTTCAAGAAAACTCGGTCTCCTATTTCAAACTCAAGGGGTCTTCTTCTCTTATCCGCATAGCTCTTCTGACGATCCTGAGCTGCTTTCATTCTCTGTTGAATAAGTTTAACTTTAGCGGTAGTTTTATCCAACCTCTCCCGAGGTGTGGCTCTCTCGAGCTTATCCTCTTCAGTCCACCGCCAATCGTCAAGATCCCAAAAGAGAGGCGATCTGCACTTCCTTCCATAAAGTGCCTCGTACGGGGCCATACCAATAGAAGCCTGAAAACTGTTGCTATAAGCAAACTCGACCAGAGCTAGATGTTTATCCCATTTGTCCTTGAAATCCAAAGCACACGCCCTTAGTAAGTCCTCCAAATACTTAATCAACCTCTCTGATTGTCCGTCCGTCTGAGGATGAAAAGCGGTGCTAAAATTGAGCTTGGTACCTAACCGTTTCTGTAGATCCTGCCAGAACTTAGCTGTAAATCTCGGATCACGATCTGAAACAATACTAGTAGGTACCCCATGTAGTCTCACAACTTCATTACAATAAAGCTCAGCTAACTTCGGAGTTTTATAGGACATCTTAACCTTAAGGAAGTGAGCTGACTTGGTTAGACGATCAACTATCACCCAAATTCCGTCAAATCCTCCTCTCGACCTTGGTAAACCGGACACGAAATCCATAGCTACTTGCTCCCATTTCCATTCAGGTATTGGAAGTGGTTGGAGAACTCCTCCCGGTTTTTGGTGTTCGGCCTTGACAACTTGGCACGTGAGACATCGCCTTACAAAGTTAGCAATATCTCTCTTCATACCATTCCACCAAAAGAACTCTTTCAAATCTCGATACATTTTAGTACCACCGGGATGAATGGAATATCCGGAACGGTGTCCTTCCTCCAGTACTAGTTTCTTGAGCTCTTCCGGAACACAAACTCTTGTTTTGAACCTGAATACCCCGGAATCATCAAACCCAAACTTTGACTCTGGATCTATCTTAGAACGAAGTACCAATTTCTGAATCTCTGCGTCCGTAGTCTGAGCCTCAATTATCCTCTGTTTCAAATCAGGCTGAACCGAAATATTAGCTAATCGAGCCACTGAAACCACAATTGCCGAACTCTGCTCTAAAACCTCTACATCCAACCCCGAAACACTCGCTTTTCTGCTCAAAGCATCAGCCACTACATTGGCCTTACCCGGATGATACTGAATCGTGCAGTCATAATCTTCTAAAATTTCCATCCAGCGCCTCTGTCTATTATTAAGATCCTTCTGAGTAAAAAGATATTTCAGACTCTTATGATCCGTAAAAATCTCAAATGTCGTCCCGTAGAGGTAGTGGCGCCACTTCAACAAAGCAAAAACAACCGCTGCTAGTTCAAGATCGTGAGTGGGGTAGTTTTTCTCGTGATCCTTCAACTTCCTAGAAGCGTAGGCTACTACCCGGCCATCTTGCATTAACACACCTCTGAGGCCTTCCTTTGAAGCATCTGTATAAACCGAATAGCCTTCGGATCCCTCAGGTAGGGTAAGAATCGGTGCCGAAGTTAATCTGTCCTTCAAAGCCTGAAAACTCCTCTCGCACGCCTCATCCCACACATACTTTACTTCCTTCTTGGTTAATCGGGTCAATGGGCACGCGATCTTGGAGAAATCCTTCACGAATCTCCTATAATAACCCGCTAACCCAAGGAAACTTCTCACTTCGGAAACATTCTTCGGTCTTTCCCACTGAGCCACGGTTTCAATCTTGGAGGGGTCGACCTCAATTCCTTTACCCGAAATGATATGGCCAAGGAAGGTGACTCGATCAATCCAAAACTCACATTTACTGAACTTAGCATACAGCTTGTGCTTCCTTAGAGTTTCCAAGACAAGTCTTAAGTGATAAGCATGTTCTTCTGCAGTTCTCGAATATACCAAGATATCATCTATAAAGATAACCACAAACTTGTCGAGATACGGTCTGAATACTCGATGCATCATATCCATAAACACGGCTGGAGCATTAGTCAACCCAAACGGCATCACCACGAACTCGAAGTGTCCATACCGGGTATTGAATGCCGTTTTAGAGATATCTTCCTCCTGAATACGGAGTTGGTAATAACCTTGTCTCAAGTCCAACTTGGAATATACTTGGGATCCTTGTAAAATATCAAACAATTCCTCTATCCGAGGTAATGGGTACTTATTCTTCACTGTCATCCGGTTTAGTTCACGGTAGTCTATGCACATCCTTAGAGATCCATCCTTCTTTTTCACAAATAAAACAGGAGCACCCCACGGCGAAATACTCGGACGAATATAACCACAAGCTAACAACTCATCAAGCTGATTTTTCAATTCTTTCAACTCAGCCGGAGGCATTCGGTACGGGGTTTTAGAAAACGGTTCTGCTCCAGGGTAAAGATCAATCACAAATTCAATATCCCTATCGGGTGGTAAGGAACCCAAATTCTCGGGAAATACATCAAAGAAATCTCTTACAACTTCAGTTTCTTCAAGTTTAGTCTGGTCCTTTGGTTTGTTAAGAAGATAAGCCACGAATCCGGTTGCACCTTCCCGGAGGAGTTTATTAGCTTCCATAAAAGACACGAATGGGCTTGATTTCCATCTTTCACCCGTAAACACCACAGTATCCAAGGAGATCTTCTTAGCATAACAATCCAACTGAGCCCGATGTCGAAAGAGAAAATCCATACCAAAGATAACCTCATACTTCTTCATTGGCATAATAATCAAGTCTGCGGGGAATACTTTACCTTCAAAACTCACAGGACACTCTCTGAACGCCCTGTCAACCTCCAAAGAACCTCCTAACGGGGTACTCACCACATACACATGCACAGATAATTCATCATGCAAAGGCAAAGAAGCAACAAGATCACGGGAAATAAATGAATGAGTAGCTCCGGGATCAAATAATGCATGAAATGGTATGCCATGAATGTTTATAGTACCTTCAATCACGGCGTTCGGATCCACATCATCTGCATCCTCTTCCCCTTCAAGAGCATACACACGAGCTGGAACAGCAGGTCTCTTCTTTGGACAAGTATCAACCTTGTGCTCAGAGGATCCACACACGTAGCACTTGCCTAAAAGTCTCCAACAACGCTCAACCGAATGCTTTCCCTGACAAAATGAACAAAGAGGTGGGATCTGAGCAGGGGCCGGTAAGGCGGGAACTGCAGGAGGTGCCACGGGACCGGTAAATCTGGGCTTTTTGTTCCCGAAACCCTGGGGACGAAAAGCCGGAGGAACAGAAGCTCTCAGAGCATAAGAAACGGGTCTTTTACCCGATCCGGAGCCGGATCCCGAATTCTGAGAAGAAGAGAAAGATGGAGGCTTCAACCTTATATTTTGGGCTTCAACTTGCAACGCCCTCTTTGTAACCTTAGACCAAGTGCTCACATTGGCGGCTTTGAGTGACTCTTGAATATCCCGACGAAGTCCATGAAGAAATTTTCGGGCTTTGTGATCATCATGATCAGTAATGTGAGTAGCATAGCGAGTCTCTCAAATTCCAAAATATATTCCTCCACCGTCCTAGTACCTTGCCTCAAATCCATAAACTCTTGCAACCGACGTTCTTGAGCACTATGTGGTACATACTTTTCATAAAACTCTTGTACAAAAATTTCCCAATTGAATTCTATGCCATTCCTTTCCAACTTGGACCGAACACTCCTAAGCCAAACCGCCGCTTGTCCTTGAATAATACGTCCCGTACAAACCGCTTTATCTTGGGAGCTCCCCGGACATATTTCCCAAATTCCTCGTATCTCGGATAGCCATTCCTCCGCTTTGATATCATCTCCCCCATACCACTTTGGAGGATTGTTACTATGGAAATCCTTATATATACCGGAAATATCTTGGCCTTCACCCGGGTTTTGATTCCTTTGATTTTGTTGAAGTTGATTAAGGAGGGCTTGAACAATGTTCTCCGCATTCATAGGAGGTGGCGGAGGTACATTTTGTGGAGCCGGTTCATTAAGATCGGGAGTACGTTCGCGGTTATTATGTCTTCTTGGAGGCATCCTGAAACTTACAACTTCAAGCAATATGGATGCATGTAAATTAGTGTATGAATATGTATACAACTAAGAAAATAATTAAATAGTCAAGTAATCACATATTCAAATCATGTATTCACACATGCACATAATCAAAAGTCACATTGTCCTAAGCCGTACGACCTAAACAGACCCACACGACACTAGAGCCCGGTTTTGCAACCGCGCTCTGATACCACTTAAGGATGTAGCACCCACAAGTAGGGCCACATCCCCCGCACCATAATCCAAACCCGAATACGAAATGGAATGTCCGTACCCGAATCCGAATCATAGCGAACGGGAGACCAAACACACACCCTAGGCTAGGCGGAGCTAAGCAAACTAAACCAGAGCACTCGGAAGCGGATAAATAGAACATCAACCAAAGAACAACACATATACTTATAGATACCATCACATATATATATATATATATCCATATTAATTACATATAGGTACCATCACTGAATTTCTGTACAAACGCCATCACGGCTCGAGCAACATATAAGTATCCAAAATAGACATATACAAAATGGTAGAATGAGCAGGTGAGCAAATACTACTAGCAAAACCTAGACCGACAAGTGCAAGCAAGACACACTTCTCCGCCTAGCTCAAGCCCCGAAAGAACCTGCAACTAAAAGAATAAATGAGGGGTCAGTCAACTGACTGAGTGAGGGGGCTAACGCACACCCACACCCTATATAATTATAAAGCAAAGCACTTAACAAAAGATGGACTTATGAACCGGAATAGGTTTTTCAAACCAAACTTTCCAAGACAAAACTATTATACCGTAATGAAATCTTTTCATAACTCTATTCCAATTCATACTTCCCAAATCATAACATAACATAGCATATGCTCGGCGAGAACGAGCTTCCAACCTGTACTCCTCATAACATAAAACATAAATCAGAATAAACATCCTCTCCTCCTTTGATGGTAGAGCCACGCGTTGACTCTATCCATCCATAACATAACAAACCCCCGAGAGGTAGCTAACCTACAACGGGTCCTCCCCGGTAAACCGAAGGCATCGGAATATCACGCCTTCCCTAGCTCCCGGGGTCGCACATGATATTCCGGGTGGAGACTATGCACAGGTTTAACCTCGACGGCCCAATGCCGTCCCGAGGGCTCCTTACCCATAGCTCCTTGAGCTCACAAACACATAACATATCATATAACCAATCTTTCATGGTTCCACTCGCTAACAACATAATTTAAACCTTTTCCAAATGGCTTACATATAGCTTCATATTATTTTCCGAAATCAAAGTTGGTTCACAAACTCATAACATATATTACATAACACTTATTTACATATACATATAATTTATCCACATGCGGGGCATGAAAACGACATGTAAAGGTATTAGGTCAATTAGCTATACAAACACCTAAACCTAACCTTGTGTGTAGAAAGTAAAGGGAGTGATCACCCTAAGCCTCGGGCTCGACCCCGGCCGCACCGTCTGAAAAGAAACACAAGAGCCCACGACTTAGACCCTATATGAACCAATTATGACGCTCGGCATATGCTTGACTCATGCTTGGATGTGAAATAAATGCGAAATGAACCATATAATTCACAAAACATAATATATAACAATTAACATGCAAAAGAAAAGCATTTAAAGTCATAAAATTGCATAATTAAAGTAAAGAGAAGTAGTGGCAGCTTCCAGGTCTCGAAGGGAAAAATCCACCCCCACGGATTTTTCCAAAGGGAAAAATCCACCCTCATGGATTTTTCCAAAGCTACTGCCTCAAATCCACCCCCGCGGATTTTTCCAAAGGGAAAAATCCACCCCCGTGGATTTGATCCAGTAGCTAAAAAAAACGGTTTTGGCCATGGGAACGGCCGTTCCCGTTCCTAGTACAAACTGGGAACGGTCGTTCCCACTCTCGGCAGGAACAGTAAATGGCCTGGGAACGGTCGTTCCCAGTTTGAAACTGGGGCGGGAACGGCCGTTCCGGCCTGGTTCGAAAGTCTGGAACAGAAGCAGAAACAGAACAGGGGAAGCTCCAAAAATGGCCAAAACTGGCAAAATCCATGACCTAAGGGCTGCCACAACTTTCCAAAACGCACAAATAATACATGGAAAACATGCTTGACGTAGAGGTACTCATAAAACTCAAGCAAATCAAGATTTAATGCCCTTAATCCAAGAATGAAAGAAATCAAGTTTAAACATATAATCATCATAAATGCTCAACTAACCCATGCTTTCATGGAATAAATGCAACAAATACCATATGTATAACTCACATATAGAGGTGGAATTCAAATATAACAAATATAGAACTCATATTCCAAATTTAAGCTAAACCCTTACTATTCACATCATGATCCAAAGAAACCATCCAAGGCTCCAAGAGAAGAACTTAAACCATAGAATTGACGAGCATGCCGAGGGGTTTCCGAAACTTACTTAAGCTCGAAGATTGGTCAAGAAATGAAGAAGTTATGGTTGATTGAAGCTTGATCAAAATGGAGGTTTTGGCTTCTCTTTCTCTCTTGGCCAAAATGCTGCTGCTGAACGTGAAAAGGAAAGAAAGAGCCAAAGATTCACTCTTAAGGCTTAACCGGGTTCGGTTCACGGGTTCGGTTCAAGTTTCCGGTTCGGTTTTAACTGGTTTAAGAAGTTAAGGGTTCACTACGTCCCAAAACACCAAAATCCCATAATCAATTAATTCAAATAGGTTCAAATAAATTCATATAATTCTTATACAATTAATTTAAACGCACATAATATTAAATCACATAATTTACCTGTACCGACTGTGAGTCGGGGTGTTACAATCCATCGCTTCTCTAAAGGTAGGGGACATCTCATTGTAAAAAGTCTGAATCAATAACCAACTGGGAATTCCATGATATGGACACTTCTTCCGCAAATCCTTAAATCTCTCCCAAGCTTCATAGAAAGACTCTCCGTCCAACTGTCTGAAACCTTGGATATCATTCCTGTACTTCGTGGTTTTGCTAAGTGGAAATAACTTTGCTAGGAAAGCCTGAGATAATGCTGCCCAAGTCTGAAAGGATTCATTTGGGGCAGTACTCAGCCATGCTTTAGCTCGATCCCTAAGTGAAAACGGAAAAAGCCTAACTCGGATAGCATCAGTAGTGACATTGTGAATTTTAAAGGTGTCACAAACTTCCAAAAAATACTCCAAGTGTGAAGTTGGATCCTCCAAAGATAATCCTGAAAACGGATTATTCTGCAACAAATTTATGATAGCTGGTTTAATCTCAAAGTTGTTTGCTGCAATCGGGGGACGAGTTGCAGTCTGAATTGCTCTAGCCTGCGGTACGTTATAATCTCTTATAGCCGGTGGTGGTGGTGGGTCTGCTTCAGCCATCGGTAAAGTGATTGGTTTCTTCTCCTTCTTATGTCTTCTCCTAATTGCACTCAGTGTTCTCTCAATTTCCGGATCGTATGGAACTAACTCAGAATCTTGACATCTTCGTTTGTACTATAAACCTGCAAAAGGAAAAAGAATTCCTCAGTCCAATTCCATAGTGACAAGGATAATGAACATAAAATAAAATAATAGTCTAAAGCACTAGACCAAAATAATTGAGTAATATTGACTTAAAACGCCTTCCCCGACAACGGCGCCAAAAACTTGTTGTATCGGATTTTACTATAGTTAAAAACCAATCGTGCAAGTGAACACTAACATATGCGTAGCACAATAGGATCGAACCCACAGGGAACGAAAATCAACCACTACTCTCTATTTCTCTCTAATCTAAAGACTTAACGGAAGCAAAGGTTATTTCTATTAATCTACTGATGCAAAAATTAGCAAATAACTAAATTAAAATTGCAATTAATAACATAAACATGCGAATTAACTTCAGTAAACTAAACAGGCAGGGGAAAAGCTTTGAATCATACAATCAAGAGTTAATGTGATACTCGTTTGACAAGTGTAATTCTATAACCTAGTCACTTATATTTGAATTACCCTCTCTCGAGGTATAACCAAGTGCTTAATTAGTGTTCAATGTTGCTCTCGCAATCACCAATAGTTAGTTAAACCATAGGAACAAGACTAGTGTAATGCAGTATTCTAGCGACTCGGCATGGAATAAGATTATTGTTGTATAAGCTAGAACCAAATCTCTTTGTACCCTACAACTTACAAGTATTGAAAACACTCTAAATTACCATCACTCTGTCGATCTATAGGTAATTGCGACACATGTTACGGGTGATCAAGCCATCGCAAGTCAATTCAACCAGTTTTCAAACTAAAAATTAACACAAGTAATTCAAGCATCTCATCAAACATCCATCCTGCAATCATCATCACTTCCCCCTAGCCCTAGATACTTACCTATTCATAATTGAAGCAAGAATCATAAAACCAAAGGAAATTGCATTAAAATAAAGCATCGTCAAGGAATTTAAACAAAGTCTAACAATTAAACTCATAAACATTCAGCAATACTTAAAAGCGAAATTAGCATATGAAACTAAAACTAAAATCAAAGGAATTAGTTTGGAAATTAAAGCAACTATAAAACCAAAGATTGTTCTTGAAATTCAATCCTGTCGTCTTCTCGAATACTCTGAAAATCTTCTGAACTTCTAAGTCTTCTTCCAAACCCTAGGTCTTGACTTGGACAAGAAACTCTTTTTCTCTATCTAACTCTCTCTCTTGTTCTCTGTTCTCTTTCGTCCCTCTTCTAAAGACTCCATAACGCACATATATAGCAGCCCTAGGAGATTTCTCGCCACCCTAGGTAACGGGCGTTACCTATATTTGCCTTGCTCCGGTTAAAGCCCGTTAATGACCTAAAATCGCCATAACGCTTTTACTGGTAACGGGCGTTACCAATTTTCTTCTATATAGGGGTGACGGGCGTTACCCCTCTGTTTTCGCCAAAACCTCTCCTCCTGTGGCCAGTAACGAGAGTTACTCCTTGTGTACTGCTAAATGGTAACGGGAGTTACCACTTTTTCTCCAAAAAATGCGTGAAATCGCTCTGCTTTGCCGTTTCATAACTCCAACTCTATTAACACCTGAACAAAGTCAAATAAACACATAAATGCATCAAACGGCACCAGAATATAATCTATTTAACGCTTAAAATCATACAATTTCTACTCACAACTTTTGGTGTATGAGGGAGATGTTGGCTGGTTAAGGGTTGAGTGAGAGTCACGTGGGTCCAAGTTTCACTGAAATTGGTTAAATATGGTTAAAGTTATGATTAAAATGGAGGGAGGTGGTCATTTAGGCGAACGCTACAAGTTTCGGTTAAAGTTCGGAGGTCGAAATGAGCTTAGAAAAATATGAAGCTTCTTCAATTGAACCCGAATCTTCGATACGAGTTCAGCGGAAGTGACGAAACTCGAATAATAGTTCGTACATTCAATGCATAACTTAATCAATTTACAATATGCGTATGAAAAGAATCCAACTGAACCACACGACTCGACAGACTCAACCTCCCGCCTAGCACTCTAAAACCTGTAAAAGAACTTTTACACCTTACCGAACAGTACCAAGACGAAAAGAATACTTGATGAAAACCTATGAACCCGGCATCTCCGCCCTGGAGAAAATGGTACAAAGGACGTTACCGTGTATTCGTGAGACTCAGGACTCTAAATGAACCACATATGATGCACGGCGACATAATGCATATGGTATGAGATGTTTAAGAAGTAAAATGATGTCATGAAGCCACATAATTCAAGTAATTCATTCAAGTACATTCATAGCATAAAGGTTTCAAACCCAAACATTTCATATCTTTTCCAAATTAAATAAACACATTTAAATTTCATTTTTAAATTAAAATCAAAGTCAACGATTAATATTGTAATTAATTAGTATAATTGAAGACATAATTAATTAACATTAACACTTAATTATCAATTAAATATATTAATTAGCGTAATAAAATATAATAAAATAAAATAAAATAAAATAATAACAATTTATAATAAAATTAAATATATAAAACACTTATAAACAATTAATTCGTGCAAATTGGTAAACACATCCGTCATACCTGTACGACTGAAGAGTCGGGGCGTTAACACACAAGCTGACTAATCAGTTCAGCTACACTAGCATTTGCATGATTTATGTTGAAGTTAAGGACAAAAGGATTGAATGATGGTGGGAGCGAGGCTAGCAACAAATCCACTGAAAGCTCATCCCTCAGTGGCATGGCCATGGAAACAAGTTTCTCAGTAAGAGCAAGAAACTTGAGTCCATATTAATGGACACTTGTACCTTCCTTCATTCTCAAATGGAACAATTCCTTTGAGGTGTTATACCTTGTAACATGCTCATGAGGGCGGTAAAGTTGCTCTAAGTGGTCGTAAATCTCCCAAGCGAATTCCATGGACTCATGTTGTCTTTGCATGTCGGGAGACATGTTAGCAAGCATGAGACAACGGGATTGGAGATTATCATCCGTCCACTTCTGAATCGCATCCTGCTCAGTCCGGGTCGGAGCGTCCCCTTTGGGAACGGGCTACTCCTCGTAGAGAACATAAGTTCTCTTCTTGGAATCTATAACGATTTTTAGATTCCTAAGCCAATCAGAATAGTTGGGACCAGTCAACTTGTTTGACTCGAGGATCAATACTAGAGGGTTTCTGGTTGCCATTTCAAAACACGTAGAGAATCACAGAATCTACGACCTAAATGGAAAAACAGAGAACTAGTGAGCATGCTGAATAATAATGATATACATGTGATTAGGTATTTGATCTATGTAACTCCCACTGTTTTTCGAAGATCTATAATTCCCAAAGATCTTAGAGGATACTTGTTATACTCGTGGCCATTCTCAATTAGGCCTAAGGTAGGTACAACTTACCAATTCCAACACTGTGGAATTCTTAGTAATGTTTTTGCATCACCTATCTTTCAATATAGACCCACGACTCGTGTGACATCCATATTTACTTAGGCGTTAAGCTAGACCCATCAATCATAAGATCATGATCAAAACTTAGTTCGAACGACCCACGACTCACGGCCATCGCCCTTGCTAAGATTAGTCACGAAATATTGATCATTTAAGATCAATTAGGAAACTAAGAACTAATAGGTTTCACATAGACACCCCACGATTCGTGGCCAGCATCTAGCTTCCCGTATTAAACTTAAATCCTGTTGATGGAATGCTAGGGATTTAATTCAAAGCTTGCACCTCGAATTAAACACCTATTTTCGAAAATTAGCTTATTATTTAATGGGAATTTTTGATGTAATCGAAGAGTTATCCTGTTCGACCTCACCAACATATATGTTATCCAATTTAATTAGTTTTGATTAATGCAAGTACAACTTAAATGCATTTCACACAAGCACTTAGCAAATAACATGTCCTAGCATGATACTAACATGTGATGATCATGGGTTCTACCTATCTTATGCGTGATATGTGGGAGGCACTCCACAATCACAAGTTCTAACATACATGCCATATAAAACAGTTTAAATCACATAAGGGAATTGGAAATATAACGATGCCCTATCTATTACAATAATATAAATCCTCTCTAACACTTTGAGTGGTCTTCACTTATGGCCTCCATATTATTCCTTGTTGTGTGGATCCATCTTACTCCATGGGTGCATTATCTCCAAAATGAAAGAAAAAGACCTCACTGTAACACCCCAAACGGAGGATGCCACATCCCCCGCACTGAGACCCAGACCCGGTCATGAAATGGAAATGCATGCCCGAATCCGCATCAAAGCGAACGGGGAGACAAACACACACGCTATGCTAGGCGGATCTAACTCGACAAACTCAGAGCGCGGAAGCAATTTAACCATTCAACATCAGATAGCGGAAGTAACTATATCAATATTCAAAGCAAGTGACGGGTTCAACTAGCACAGATACCTAATCCTGAATATCAAATCTGCATAACGTAATAACCAACAAGTGCCACACAGGGCCGAATACGAATGCCACATAGGGCTACAGAAAGGTAAAGTAAAATCTCAAGTCTACAAGTCAAAACATAAGTAAAGTGTATGAAGGACAAATGCAACTAGGGAGGCTAGACTGACGAAGTGCAACTCAAAGGACTCAGCCCCCGCCTAGCAAATGCCGACAGACCTGCAACTAAAAATTTAAATGAGGGGTCAGTCAACTTGACCGAATGAGGGGGCTAGCGCACACCCGCCATATATATATAAAGCTCAACACAGATCAAAAGGAGGGAATCATGAACCAGAGATAGGTGTTGCATACCAAAGACATTTCCAAAAGTACCCCAGAAGATAAGTATATAAGTGTTAGAAAACATTTCAGAAACTCTATCTCGATTCACGATTCCCCAGACAGAACAAAACACATGCTCGGCGAGTACGAGCTTCCAACCTTTACTCCTCAGAACATAAATCAAAATCAATCCATCATCTATACCAATGATGGAGGAGATGTACCGTCCCCAAACCATCCAGCACTGACCCGCCCTCAAGGGGTAGCTATCCCACAAGAGTCCTCCCCGGATAAAACACCGAAGGCTCAAGATATCACGTCTCCCCCTATCTCCCTGAGTCGCGCAATGATATCTGAAATGGAACTACGCACATGGTTGAAACCCCGACGGCCCTAACCGTCCCGGGGGACCCATTACCCGTAGCTCCTTGGATCCACAACAGAACAGAATAGAACAGAACAGATACCATATATCATGGCTAACTCGCTACAGAACCATAACACAACTGAATTTTCCAAAATAGCTTACATATGCCTCAAAAACACATTTTATATATATCCCCACGCTGTGGAATTTAAGCCCTCTGGCTCCCACCCACGCAGGACGCACTCACAAGGTCATAAACATATCATACCCAACACGTATGTATTTATAATAAGGTATACTCGCATGCAAGGGTAGAAATCAGCATGTAAAGGCCATAGGTCGTATAGCTATACAAAATCCTAAACCTCACCTCGTGGTAGTGGAGTCTGAGAGTGTGAAGGGCCAAACACTCTAAACCTCGGGCTCGCCTGCACCACCAAACGCTGTAATAAGACATACAGAAACCCAACTTAGACTCTACATGAACCAAGAAAGACGCACGGCGTACAAAGTATGAATGACATGCAACATGGATTGATGCTTATCAAATTGGACACAAGGGACAATTCAAATATTCAAGTAAATCATGCAAGTAATGAAGTATTAAGGTTCAGATGTGCATTCCAAGTCATATTGTAGTATATGAGTCAAGTAGCAACTCAAACGAATCAAATACGCACAAAAAACAAGTAAAAAGGTTCACAGACGCATGGGAACGGCCATTCCCATGCATAACACAACATGAGAACGGTCCTTCCCATGCCAAGGCCAAGCGAGACTGGGAACGGCCGCTCCAAGTCCAAGCACACATGGGAACGGTCGTTCCCATGTTCGGTCCCCCAAACCAAGCCCTAGCCTGGAAGGGCCGTTCCAAGCTTAAAGCACAGAAGGGAACGGTCGTTCCGATCATAGATCTGGAGCAGAAGCTTGACAGCTTCGGGAAGAAGAAGGGGAAGACCCAAAAACCTCAATCCAACACGAAATCAACCACACAATATCACGAAATTCAAGTATAACATCATATAAATCATGCTTAGCATCAAAACATCAATTAATTCAAGTTTAGGGAGGTTTTTGCCCAATTTCTAAAACACCCATTTTCATGAATTTCGAGCTTAAACATGAATATATGAATTCCTAGCCTTCCTTACAGGAATTTCCAGAAACTAGGACACATAAAGAGCATTCAAATCATTAAGGATTCAAGAGTTCATCATAATCTTCAAGTTAGGCATAAATCAATAATTTTCCCATGATTTCTCCATTCAAGTTTATACCAACAATTTCATGCTCAAATCCAAGAATAGGAATGAAATACTCATCAAAAGAGATCCAAAACTTACCTTGTCTTGTGAAGGAATGAAGAATCGAAGAATATGAGCTCTTAGAATGAAAGATGGTTCAAGTCTTGATCTTCTCTTGAAGTTTCTCCATGAGTTTCTCTTTGAGGCTAACTTGTGTGGTTTGAAATGAAATGAAAAGGGGATCTAGGTTATGTAGTGGCTGATAGTTTTAGGTCAAGATAAGAAAAATGGTTTAAGTAACTCCCGGTTCAAGTGAATCGGTCAATAAAAGGGATAAAGGCCCAAAGGGTATCCAAAAATTGTGAAATAAATTACATTGAACTCGAATCATTGAAACGAACACAATGGCGGTGTCGGAATTCGAATTCGAATTCCCGAGCTAATATAGGTCCCGAACGACCCAAAACGCACCTAACTCATGTTAGGCCCAAACACACAAATAGGTCCAAGTCCTATTTAAATCCAACTCCAACAATTAATTTAAATTCAACCAAGTTCCATTCTTAAGTTGTCATACACGAATTCATATTTTACCGTTTTGGATTTTAGTCAATTAAGTCACACTTTCAATCAATGTTGGATTTAAACACATGAAAAGGGAGTTAAATCACGTAGGTGCGTAAGGTAAACTCTCTCGTGGCGCATACCTGTACGATTTATCAGACGGGGCGTCACACTCATCACCTATCTCTACTCCCAAATTACAATAAAAAGAAAAAGACATAAAGTAATAAGGCTCAATCTTCATATTGACCTTAGACAATTACACGGGGCATACCCCGGTCTCAAAAACAGTAATATAGAAAGCCACATAATAAACACATAACAGTATGCACATAAGTGGGGCACCGACCCCAATTGAAAAACGTAACTATGGGGCTCCAACCCCAATTTAAACCATCCATGTGCATACATTAAAACCGTACGTAAGACTAAACCCATGATCACCTAAAATGCATAAATTAAAAGAATTTAAATTTAACCAATAAATTAAAATTCTCGCTTTAAGCCCAAATAGCTTAAAACACGACTTAGATGCAATTCCTGTTCAAGAGTCTTTTCTATAAAACCCGAAAAACAAAAAACTAATAAAATTCCAATTAATTTCTGAAAATTAATAATTTTATTCCTTCAATATTTTCATAAAATAAAGTTAATTTCTCAAAATCCCAATTTAAAATTAATTTTCAAATAAAACCAATTTTAATAAAAAAAAAAAACGGTTTTGACATAAATTAAATTGGGATTGGATTGGACTAAACATGAAAATCAAGATTAGGAAACGAACGGCCCGAAACAGACTGCACGCCTGCCCGAGACATTTTGTTTGCGAGACAATTTACCCGCCCGAGATAAAAAAAAAGGTTTTGACAGAAAAAGGTTGCGCGCAACCGCTGGGCGGGAAGGGCGGGCGTGACCGGCAGGCTCCCGGCTGCGGAGAGGGGCTTGCGGGCGAGCCTAGGCGCTGGCGGGTGGCCTCCCACACGGTTATGAAGGGATGGGCGGACAGTCCCGCGCGGCTGCGGGACTGCTGTGCGGCGGTGGCGCGGGCCTGGGCGTGCGACCCCCTAGCACACCTAGGTTCGCGTTTTCGTAACGCGATTTCATGTTTCGTATTTTCAGTCTCAAAACCAAATTAATCCATAAAATTAAAACCCGATTGAAATATATTTGATCTAAAATAATTTCAATCAAATTTTCGAAAACGCTTTTTCAGAAACTTTAGGAAAAATACAATTTCATATTTTAGGCTTTCTAAAAGAACTCAAGAATACTCAATTCGCATCTAGGCCTAAGAATTTCTACCAAATTCAGAATAATTGAGACGAATCAGAAATAGGCCATGCAAGGTGGCTCTGATACCACTTGTTGGGAAAACACAAGGGAAACACATCGAAAATTTAAAATTTTCCCAACTAAGCAAGGATTGAATCTTGCAAGAAACTCACTTGGATAGTAGCTTTCTTAACACGTTCTAGCTGCCCAAGAATGCTCTTCACGCAGCTTGATCCCCAAAAGATCCTTCGAATCTTTCAAGACTTCACGATAGTAGCCCTCTAGGGAAATAGTCTACCAACTGTGATCACGATCCGAATAGAGAGGATGCTAGTTCTATATTCGGTGTTTAACCTCTAGGGTTTAGTGTATAATTATAGAGAAGAAGAATTATGTATCATCTCCCTATGGGGTTCGAACCCCTCTATTTATGAGGCTAGGGTTGGAACCCCACTCCTTGTTGGACAAGGAATTCCAAACTCTTTTGGAAAGGGATATCTTGGTTGGAGACTAAGTCTCTTACTTTGGCCAAAAGTCCACTTTTGACCAACTTGTTGGGTAAGAATAATATCTAACTCTCTTAGATATTTTATTTTACTTTATTTATTAATTAATAAATAACTTGAAGACTATTAATTAATTAATTCATAATTAATTATTTATTAGACTTTATTTCTCCAAATTAGAACTTTAATATTAATTCAAAATTAAACCAAAGTCCACTAATAATTAACACATTAATTATTTAATATAGATACATACACACATGTGTCACAAGGACACGTGTGCTTCACACGTGTGGGTCCCACCATTCTCTTAATGGTTCGATCAACTCGTTTAATCTATTCAAGCCTTAACCCACGTGACTGGGTTGTTGTGTGTGAGCCTCTAGGTTCTTAATTCAATTAGCAGTGACCCTAATTAATTAATTCCCTAATTAATTAATCAGTCCACAGATCAAACAACCATAGTCTAGCAACAGGTGTTTGACCCCTAGCTGAATAAGAATGTCTCGATTCGATAGAACCTTTAACTCATTGACATATGTGAGACACAATCCTCCTGCGTCCCATCTCTCAATCAAGATCTAGTGCAAGGGAATAATTAGAACCCTAATAATCTTGATCTTAATACTAAATGCATTTCATATCCATTTGATCTCAATCCAAGAAACTCTTTTCTTGATGTCTTGATCCACTGCCTTGGCCAAGGACTCCTAGATGGCATATGAATGACTTACACAATAAGAGATCATCATCTTTCTAATGCAAGCGTAGGTCCTTTATTGATTCTCATATACTTTCATGTGCCACTTGTGCAGCCCCAGCATAAGCCTTGAATCAGTTGTCTAAGGCGACACCCTTTAAAGCTTACACCTAAGACTACAGAGTTAGCTCATAAAGTATCAATGGAACCTCAAGTTTAAGGATCACTTAATCACATCAATGACTCGTGAGATATTTCCTAATCTGGAAGTTTCTATTTTCACATATAGAAACTTCCTTTCCCCTTTAGGAATCTTCTCACACAGGACACCTCAGTATACCTACTTAGAATAAGTAAGCACCCCCATGTATCACACACGTATCAACTATACACTTTGCACCCCATGAAACAAGGTGGTCCTTCTTAAGAGTGTGTCATACGAGCAAGCCTCGAACGAGTCAGGTTAACACTCCCACTGTCTTTTGGACTCATCGGCTTGGAGTGATTCCTAATCATGACTTATGTGATATAGGGCTCGTCTCATGAACCACTTCACCTAAATGGTTGAGTCCTATAAGTCATATTGATTAGGGGAGTTCTTATACATGCGCAGTCAAAAGGAAACACACAATCAAACAAGAGCATATAAAGAAGTGTTGCCTTAATTTGTATTATTCAAAGATTGGTTGTGATTTACAAAAGGAAAGTACTAAAGCAGACTATTACATCGGCTTTCAGGGCACTATTCCTAACAAAAGGAAAGTTCAGAACTGTTAATGTAAAGCTTTAAAGAAGAACTTGAAACAAGTTCGATTGATAAAGCTCTTTTGATGCAATGCTATGGGAAAAAGAGAGTTTTCCAAACATTTTCATGAATGATGTCACACGCGCACACATATGATATGAATGGTTCATAATGTTTTCATAAAACGGGATAAGGGTAGAGTTAACTTTTCCAAATATGAACCATCATTTATGAAACAGAATTTTGCCCGCAAGCTAGGCTTCTCCAACCTTACTCCAGAAAACATGATCAAGTAGAGTATCAGACCAGGATCAACAATAGCTCCACATATAGTAGAGTATCAGACCAAGGTCAACAATAACCCACCAACACATACAACATGCACCATCCTCCACCGGTTGTCACTTCGGATAGCTAGCCCTAGGCGACCTGTAAACATGTAATGGGAATAGATTTGCGGTCCCTTCCCAGATAGATTGTCCTGACTTAAAAAACCTCCTGTTAAAAGTCGATGTCAATTGTCAATTGTGGCGGCCGGTTTTAGTGATGTCGTTGGCGCACTCCTCCCAAACATCACCTCTACACATATCCGACGGGCCAAAACTGTAAACTGTATGCTTACATTTCAGATTAGCAGTGACCAGAGTACCACTCCGGGTGCTAACTATTAACATGTGAAACTGTAACATGTGATGCTGTCAGTAAAACATGTGATGTTGTCTGTAAAACATGTGCTGCTTTCTGTAAAACATCTGCTGCTTGTCTGTAAAACGTATGAACATGTGAAATTGTACTTTGAAAACATATGCAGAACATGTAACTGCCTTTGAACAAGAATGCAGAACTTTGGAAAACGTGTGCTTTAGATCAAGGTATACTATTAAAGTATGAATGATCCTTTCAAAAGAATGTCCCGATAAAAGGGATAGTTCAAAACGAGGTTTAGCTTTGAATATCAAAACATATAATCCAAAAGTATAATCATGGCTCCAGTTGGAAAACATTTTAACTTCACCTCACCCAATAGTAACAAAAGGTAGGTAGACAGATTACGTGGTTCCCTGGGGATCCCAGTGCTCGATTTTAACTCCTTTAGGTGGTGTACTAGAGTGAGCTTAAGAACTAAGACCCACTACTAACATGATGCATATGAAATGCATGAAACCAATGAACAAGGAACATGTAACACAAGAGAGTAATACCATTTAAGGTATTCAAGAAAGGTAACACACAAAGGAATACGTTAAAGTGAGTTAATCTTAACGTGGGACTATGATCTTACTATAACCGAATAAGAATTAATCAAATTATGAATCCTATCAGAAAACCTTAGGTTATGAAACAAGTCCACGAAAGAAAACTCATTTTGAAAACACATTTTAGACCCTGGATTTGAAAACACTAGGTGCAAATGTCTATTAAGAAAGCACAAGTTTTATTTCATTTTTACTATTCAAAATTACTATTCAGGATTACTATTCCATATTACTATTTACGATAACTATTCACAGGTTACTATTCATATATCGGGTAGAAGGGTCGGGTCAAACCCTTACTATACACACACACACGACATACACTCAAAACACACACACACACACACGATATACACACAAAACACACACACACACAAAACACACGTACACACATACACACACAACATGCACACATGCACACACCCTAATTCAATTATGATCTTGATTATAACCTATAGTTTCAAGTTCATGTTATTATAATCAAGAGTGATCGAGGTTAAATGTAGCACCCGGGACGATAGGCGCCACATCCCCCGCACTACAAGTCTAGTCCACACGTGAAATGGATGATCCATGCATGAACCGGACTAATAGCGAACGGGAGACAAAATAAAAGATATCCTAGCTAGGCAGAATCTAACCCTGTACCAATAAATCAAGAATACCCAGAATGAAGCAATAATACCATGCATGAATTCCAATAGTAGCTACAAGCCCAATAATTTCATAACATAATTAAAATTCCAACATGCATCCTAATAACGGGTTCAACTACGCATGCAATCTGTCCCGAATTCATAATCAAGAATCATAAATGGCACTCGGGCCCGAATACATAAAGAGATACAATCAAATCATAATAAAGTAAATGTGACTCAAGTGTACAAGTGACTCGGACATGAAAACTAAGACTCGACTCCCGCCTAGCAAAACCTGCAAGAAACTGGAAAAGTGGGAAAGAGGGGTCAGTCTCTAGAAGACTGAGTGAGCAGGAGCGATAAAGATGTATAGAAACATGCACATGCAAGTCAGAAATCCCGAGTAAAGTTTTATTTACAGTTAGTTCCCAAGAGGGCAAGAGAATAAGTAAGTAATGCTCGGACTTTACGACTAATCATTTTAAATTCATTAAGTTCATAATTCATACATAATCAATAAGGCTCGTCGAGTGAGCGTGCATAATCTCCAACCAAACTCTGACCGTATACGACAAATATCATTATTATATTGAATACGCGATCACACAATGCATTATAATACATGCAAGCCATAAAACATAACATAAGAGATAGTCGTTTGGGCAATCCGTGTCCCGGCCTTCCCGCACGGTGCATAACAATCATAACATAATCATAATCATAAAATAAGTTCCAACCTTTTTCCTCCGGGTGGTGGACGGGTTAGCAAGACCCGACCACCGATCCATACATAGGCCAATGGGGGTACATGAATCCCCCAAGGGCACTCAGCTCCCATTCCCCGCTAAACCTCCTGGCAAGGGCCGATATCACCGTAAATGTGGTGGGACTAGTACAAGGGATCACCATCGGCCCATACCTCCCCGGATAGCCACTTTCACTAAGTCCCTGGGCCCATGCATTCATAATCATGTTCATAATCATATTCTCGCCAAAATGTTTGACTCATAAGAAACATAACATATCTCATAATTGATGAGAAAAGGGTTACTCGATCATAATTTACTCGATGACTCTACTTTGAAAATATCATATATATATATATATATATATATATACATAAGGTTTTGGCCAAAACTTGCCACATAAGGGTTGTAGGGTTTGTTACATAGCTAAAACAAAAATGCCCTCACCTGGAATACCACTAGACATAAAGCATGAGTAATACGGGCGCCTATTCAATTCAGAAGTCTCCGCCCTGGAAACGAACTCTACAAGAGAAGGAACAATGTGTATTCGTGAGAATTGACCCAATATGAAACCACATAGATGCACGACATGTTATGCGCATGATATGAGATGCATAAGAAGCATGAATCATGTGATGAGGTCATATAATCAAGTAATTCATTCAAAACGTGCAAACATGGTGGTTTCATATTCATGAGTTTCATATCTTTCATATTTTGTGTCAAATCGAGCCATAAGCTTTATTCAATAATCATAACTCATACTATAACATGTTTACAATGCATGCGAGTCAAAATGAAGCGAGAAGTTATCATATGAGGCTAATAAATGAAGGAACAATTCATGCATGCAAGCTAGAGAGCATTTTAAGGCATATTGGATCATAATTCACAAAATGTATTAACAAGATCAATTACGATTTCATAATATACAAGTTAACACGTAATATAACATATTAACAAAATATATACGTCATGGAAGAAGCTATACACAACATACAAAACAATTAAACGGAGCAAACCATTCATGCATGCATAAAACTAGCACATAAATGTTCATGTTGTCATTTCACGCTTATACCTTGAATTCATAGCATAAAATTCATAATCATATCAAGATATATCACATATAATAAATTAACCAAGCATAAAATTCATTCAAACCACATATGGAGTCCGAGGAAGTGGGAGGAAAGCAAGAAAACGGATTGAACAAGCTTTTGGTAAGAGCTGAGTTTAAAAAATCAGGTCATTTGGAGTTCGTATGAGGGAGTCGCGGCTGTGAAAAAATTGTACTGAAAATAGGTCGCGGTCGCGACTGAAAATTGGCCAGTTCCTGAGTTGTTGGTCGCGGCCGCGAGCAAAAATGGTCACGAAACTGTTGCGGGCGCGACAACCACTCCAGCAGCAGCAAAAGCTTCGGGAAAAACAGGGGAGTGACGAAAAATGGCTTGAAGAAGGCCAAAGTAGCTCCCAATTCACCCAAAATCACATAACAACAATCAAATACCACATCTATACACACACACTCATCAAATCATGAATTAAACCATCAATTTTCATAAACCCACACATATATATATATATATATATATATATATATATATATATACATATATATACACACATATATACACAATTTCTTGCTTCAAGAATGCCAACAATTAAGCATAGAATTCAAACATTATCATATATTCAAGAATATACACCCAAAGATTTAAATTATAGAGCAAGAACCACATATATTCAAAAACCCACATTATACCTTGGAGAAAAAAGATGGAGGAGAAAAGAGAGATAATCCTGATTCTTGAGCTTGAGGAAGTAGAATGGAGCTCGAATTTCCCATCTTCCTTGCTTGGATGATGGCTCGTTGATGGAAGGAGAGATTGGAGGGTTTGGAGATTTGAAGAAGGATAGAAAAGAAATGAAGAAGAAGAATGAAATTGGGGGGGGGGGGGGGGAGATACATCGTGTATTGAAGGGAAAATAAGGGAGAAATTGCACTTTGGTCCTCAACAATTTTAAGTGCTTCAATTGTATCCCGAAAGTTTGGTAGGTGATCAATTGGGGTCCAATTAAAAACTCAATAGAGTCCAAGGATTTCATATAAGATCAAATAAGTGCATAAGTAAAATAAAATATTTAATTAGCAAGTAAACACGTTAGAAACGAATTTAAATAGCACAGTCAATTAAATTATATAGGTCATATACATCACATAATAGCAATTAATTCAAGAAATTATTAAATTAAATAATCACTTAGCAATTAAAACACATATAAGTCACATAACTCTCGGTCTAAACCCACTCGTGAAGTCATACCTGTACGGCCAAAAAGTCGGGGCGTCACAACCTCTCCCCCTTAGGAGGACCTGGTCCCCAGGTCTACTACCTTGATTTCTGAACTTTGCGTAAACTTTCCCGTGTTCATCCCACGCGGGTTAGCAACTCCCCGTCAGGAATTAGATCGGAAAAGGTCTTCAAGCAACAAGGGGTCTTCACTTGCTGTTAAGCCACGACCCTTAACTCACTAAAGCCTAAGCACTCGAAAGTCTAGCATGTAGCAAGCAACAAGGAAAGAACCCCGTTTTTCGAACAAGAAGGAGAGAACCCCGTCTCTCGCAAGCAGCAAAGAGAGAACCCCGTCTCGCAAACAACAACGAGAGAACCCCGTCTCTCAAAAACAACACAATAACCCAAGAAAAAGATAAATAAACAAGCACGTAAATACCACACAAGGGACAGTAAGAAATATCAAGTAAGTCAAGTATCGTGCATATAAGAGCAGTTAACACAACAAGCGATCCAAGCATTTAGCATCATAAAATTATTCAAACTAAAGTTGCATGTATGCATATGCCATGGATGCTTGATATACCGTTCACCGATGTTCTGGAATCTTCCTTTGTAGTGATCCGATTCAACACTTGACTCCTTGTTGGAGGTTTCTCTACCCATAGTGTCAGGCATTGAAATCCCTGATGTATCCAATACTTAAATAACCACCCGATCTTCATTACATAATCTTTTCTCTCATCCTTCCTAAATACCATGACCCGAAGGTCCAATTTTATATGCACTTAATCTTAACACCATTAACTCGTTGTCCACCTTGAATAATATTCGACTTTCTTGGTTGTTCAAGTTAGCCTTTAATTGCTTGCGTTCTTCTCCCCAGCTCGAAAACTTGAGCTAATCTTTAGTGGCTCAAATTCCATTCTCCAATCCTAATAACATCCCCGGTTAATCATGGAAAAACGCTCGACGAGTTGGTAACCCATCCTTCAAGTTATGTGTTTTCCTTCTAAGTATTCCTCTTTCAAATTAACTCTTATTTCGACACTTGAGCTGATTCGAACTTCATCTATCATGGAATGTGATGACCTGATTGACCTTTCCTTTACCCGATATCCTCTTTACCATTTATTCGAATTCCTTCATAGCTCCGTCATCGTAGGTATCCGAGACACGTCATGTAAAACTCTATCTTTTAAATTATTGGGAGATTGAGTTTGTATTTGTCTTCGAATAAGAGATTGACGGTGTTGTTCGCAATCGTTGGTTATCCTTCTTTCATCTTATTGATACGATTCATAAATATCCTTTTAAGCTTGCAACTTTATCCACTTAGGTACTCTTTCTTCCCAACACTTCTTGAAGTTTTTTTAGAAATCTTGGTCTAAACATTCTTCGGATACTAAAACTCTCCAACTTATCCCTTACAGCTTTCGTAGGGTCCAGTAACTTGTTAGGTCCTGCATTCCCCGTTACTCGTATTAAAAATAAATCTCTTGACACACCCGAAAACTTAAGTTTATTCCTTGATTGTTCTCTCTCCCTTAGTTTCCACGTTAGCTTGTTGAACTTGGTCCATCATTTCTTTATCCCTAATTCACAACTTCTTCAAAATTTCCATCGCACCCTTATCTACTTTGCAACCTAAAATTCCTTTCCTTTCTTGATCGAAATTCGACTCGTTTTGAAATGGTATGCAATAAGTGTAGTAGAGAAGACTCCCTATCAAGAAAACACTAAGCTATGCATGTTGGGTAAGAATGCTCGATGCATGTCACATATTTTCAACAATTAAAGTATGTAACTGTAGCGCCCCCACTTTGCTGGTAGAGAGCGGCGCCCCAACCCCCGCACTGAAGCACCCCTCAAGTAATGGTGTGAGCCATCACTCAAGAAATACCCCAGCGAACGGCATATCCATTAAAGATTAACAAATAGTGTTTAACTATGTGGCTTATGCAGCGGAAAATCAGAGTATTTTAAAACTTTTCAAAACATGTGCGTGATGGCATATGAACAAGCAAGTACTGATCGTTAAGCAGAAGAGACTATTAACATTACTGTATCAATTGAACATTATCACGGGAGCATATAATAGCAATTGTAGCAGTATCCAAGTAGCAGAAGGATTATTACAAAAGCATAAGGTAAAGTGTCAATGCAGCCATATAACATATGCAGGACACAAAATAGATTAATAAAGTAAAGTCCTGACTCAACAAAATGAACACTCTAGAGCTTCAAGATACCTCTAGACTGCGGCTGCAAGACCTGAAACCATGAGGCCAGAAAACAGGTAGAGGTATTAGTCAAAGTGACTAAGTGAGGGATATTTTTAAAAGAAAGTACTTAAAGTAAATGTTTGAAGTGAAGTTCATAAGGTAAAACCTTTAATGCAAAGCTTTAATGAAGAACTTAAGAATAAGTTCAAGTGATAAAACCCTTTGATGCAATGCTATAAGAAATGAGAGTTTTCAAAACACTTTCATGAATGCTATCACACGCGCACACATATGCTATGATTTGGTTCATATGATTTTCATAAAACGGGATAAGGGTAGGGAACAACTTTGCAAGATATGAACCAACTTTATGAAAACATTGATGCCGGCAAGCTAGGCTTCTCCATCCTTACTCCAGAAAAACATGACCATTAATAGGGTGTCGGACCGAGATCAACAACACCCTAACACATACACACATGCACCATCCTCCACCAAGTTTCACTTCGGGGAGCGACCCCTAGGTGACCATTAACCATTGATTTGGGAATAGATTTGCGGTCCATTCCCGACAATTGTCCTGACTTAACGAACCTCCTGATTAAAGTCGGTATCAATCGCCTAGTGTGGCGGCCGGTATTAGTGATGTCGTTGATGCTCACCTCCCGAACATCACCTCTACACATAACCGCCGGGCCCATACCATTAACCATTGATTGCTTGCACCATTGATGACATCCAGAATACATCCGAATGTATGAACCATTGAACATATGCATTGAACCATTGAACCATTGATGCAATACTTTGAAAACAAAAACCATTGATGCATTACTTTGAAAACATGTGCCTTTGATCAATGAATAACTAGTACGATTGGGTTCTTTGAAGAATAATCCCTTACAAAGGGTATTTCAAAACAAGAATGTAAAGCACTAGGCTTTGAGTTTCAAAACAATTGAATCCTTAAGTATTCATGGTTCCATTTGAAAACATTTATAACCTCACCTAGGTAGGATAGATTATGCAGTGCCCTGGGGATTCCAGTGCTCAACCTTAACTCCTGTAAGTGTGTACTAAGGTGAGCTAAGACACACTTCTATCACGATGCACATAAACATATAAAACAAATACAGAACATGTAATGATAAGAGAGTAATACCATTTAAGGTATTAGAGAAGGATAACACACAAAGGAATCCTTAAAGTGAGTTATCATTAACGTGGGACTATGATCTTACTATAATCGATTAGGAATTAATCAAATTATGAATCCTATCGCAAAACCTTAGGTTATAAAACAAGTCCTCGAAAGAAAACACATTTTGAAATCACATTTTAGACCCCGGATTTGAAAACCCTAAGTGTAAATGTCTATTAAGAAAGCACAAGTTTTAATTCACTTTTACTATTCAAAACTACTATTCACAGTTACTATTCCAGATTACTATTCACGGATTACTATTCACAGGTTACTATTCACTTGTCGAGTCAAAGGGTCGGGTCAAACCCACACACTAAACACACACTTATGCACACACACGAACACACGAACACACACACGGCATGCACACACACACCCTAATTCAATTATGATCTTGATTATAACCTATAGTTTCAAGTTCATGTTATAATAAGCAAGTGTGATCTAGGTTAAAGGCATAACCTATGGTTAAGAGGTCTAATTAAAGCATAACATCAAGTTATGAAACACTATTCTATCTTAGGTTATAACATGTGACACTATCAAAGTGTTTAACATATGATCAAGTACTATTCCATTAATCCATATCCTATCATAAGCTCAAGTCATAACATATGAGTCATGTAACATTGTAACAATGTAATAACATATCATAGACATAAGTCATAGCATATCAAGACCATTAATCATGTAGCATTCATCAATTGAGACCATATAGTAACATGTAACAAGTTATAATATAATTGATCATAGGTTACTATTCCATTGCATAACATGTTTGAACATAATTTAAATATCATAATCATGCATCAATTATCATCATATAATAGCTCCATAACATGATCATACCATATACTAAAGCAATGCATAACATTTCATAGCATATACTAAACAATTAAATCATAATTCACTACTAACAAACATACCATAAAAACTCTATAATAAATGCATAAAATAAAATCCTATATGGCTTAGGGAAGACCCTAAGACCCAAACTAAACATAATATAAACATACCATAACATAAAAACATAAACTAAACTAAAACATAACATAAAAACATAAAATAAAATAAAACTACAAACCTAGAGGGGGGGAGGCCTTGGATCGGCAAAGATGGGGGAGGAGGAAGAAAGAAACGGAGTTGTTAACACAACATATGAGCAAGGAATTCAATGGCATGAGGGCTCTATTTATAGTTGTTGGGAAGCCCCTCACTTTGTAATAAAAGTATAGGTAAGGGTAGGAGAGCAAAATGGTAAAACTTCTCTTGGAAGCTAACTTTGTTCTTGAAGCTAAAATGGGACTGCTGGGGGTATTTCTGTAATTTCGTCCCCCAAGACTCAAGGATAAGTGTCTGGAAGTATAACCATTCCGACCGGGCAAAAATTAGCTTCGAAACGCATATTCATACGTCGAAATCGGATTTACCGTTTGAAAGATACATTAGTTTTAATGAATAAAAGTTTTGAACCCGAAACTCAACACGAGTGAAAAACGACTTTCTAGAATGATTTTCGAGTCCGGATTGTTTCCAAAATTCAAGAAATAAATCGAGAAGCGTTTTGAATCCAATATCAACTATAAAACGTTTTATCGATAGAAAGTTGAAAACGTAGAATAAATAGTGAATTCTTACGTACAAACGTACGCTTCAAAATTTCAAGCTAGGGTTTGAATCAAGAGTTGTAAAACATTTCAAATATCTTGAAATAGCTCAAGTAGTGCAAATCCAAAGAGAAAACATTTTCCGAATGAAAACCGTTCGTAGTAGAAATAGTGAACTAGGGTTTTCGTAAACATTTTCAAATAAAACAAAGCTCGGAATAGATTTTCAAGTCAAGAATGATTTCAATAGACTCGTTTCGACTCAAGGATCGATTTGACTGTAAACTTGGGTAGGAAAGATATCAGAATCAAAAGCTCATTTTCAGATGAATAGTAACTTTGGTCGGTAAGTTCCCAAAATGCCCTTATGGTTCAAGGAAGGTTTCCGGAGCTTGGAAAACAAGTTCAAAGGATAGGAAAACATGTGATATGAACCTCTAGGGTTCCACTCAAGCATTGGGTAATATAGGCTTGTGAAATGAATAGTAAACTGTGTCGAAGGTCAAGAATTCCCCCTTAAAACATGTTAGATCACATATGAGCACAAAGTTCATGTAAGAATGCAATGCATGAAGGTTTATAAAGTTAGATCACGGTCTATAAACGCCTTAACAATGCCCTTACTTTACCGTTTTCATCCAGGCCCTGTTTTGGGCTGTTACAATCACCCCTCCTTAAAGAGAATCTGTCCTCAGATTCTTCTGCAAACAGTTCGGGGTAATGTTTCGGCATCTTATCCTGTAGCACCCCAGACACGTGGAGGTACCACATCCCCGCACTATAGGCCGATCCACATACGAAATGGACAATCCGTACATGAACTAACCTATAGCGAACGGGTAACCAAGAAAAGAAAAGACGAGCTAGGCGGGACTAAACCCCAAAGCAATACAAAATCAATGCATAACAATTAAAAGCGGAAGCATTATTCCATATATACATATAGGTACCATATTTATTAGGTAGATACGTATAGATACCAAACTAATTATCAATACATTATCATCTCTTACTAACTTATACAAGGTCAAGTATTCAGAACGTGATAACAACAGACATAACATGAGAAGCAGTAAAATATATACATGATGGTGCACTGCTAGACTTGTGACAATGCAGGACTGGACCAGACTCCCGCCTAGCACGACCGGCTCTCAAGTACCTGAAAGGTGAAGTATCAGTCTACCGAAGACTGAGTGAGGGGCATAAATATATATTAGCGCAATCACATGCAAGTTATAACCTCGGGTAAGGTTTTTATAATTAAAAACATTATACATTCACAATATTAGAGAACTCGCCCGAGATTACAACTATCAATATTAATTACTGGATCGTTTCATGCAATCAATCAATACATGGCCCCGACAAGTGAGGGCGGTCTCCAACCTTACTCCAAATGTACATGAACATGCTTGCTTGTTTAATATTCAATAGGTGATCATGCAATTCATTTATCGTGCAATCGTGCGATAGTGTAATCATATAACACGTTCATGAAATGACAATCATGCAATAACCCGAGGCGCATCCGTGGTGCCGGACTCGTCCCCAGTCTCCTTTTCCCTCCGGTTTGATGAAGGGATTGCAAGGCCCCAACATCCAATCTCATTGAGCATAGGGTACATGAATCCCTAAGCCCGGAGCTCCTTGCTCCACTAATCTCCTAGTGGATTCAGGGGTGACCCCTAACAGGTGAGGATAGTGCCAGAGTTACCCGTCAGCCCTTGCTTTCCCGGTTGGCTCTAGTCACTACCCTCGGGCCCAAACGTAACCGACATGCGACTCGCCTAACATGCATGAAACAATACCTGACTTGCTTGCTTGAACCTGGCTTGAAATGATCAATGATTTATAGAAAGTATAATGTAAATACTATTTTGGCCAAAATATCACATAAGGGGTATACGGGTTCTATGTAACTAACAATTAAACCTCACCTATACCGACAAAGACGAGTAGGCACGGCCTACGGGGCTTGCTCCTCGTCCCTACCCTCGTGACCTGTGCAACCACGACACTTATACATGAAACATGACCTAAAATGCCCAAAAAGTGACGAACGGCGGAAATGTATCGAGATGACCACGAAAATGCAATGTGGTATGATAACATGTTGTTTCACATCATAATAGCACATATTACAGCAATTCGGGGTCAAAGAAGTCGTTGGATCGAGGGGCTAAAAATGTAATTTTATGCAGTCACATTTGTTCTGTCAGCGAGGTGGGAACGGCCGTTCCGGGTTGCCTTTGTTAATGGGAACGGTCGTTCCCATTCCCCCCAAAAACGCACCAATGTTTTCTCCCCTTTAAAACGCGCGGAAGCTGGGAACGGCCCTTCCGGCACAAGGCCAAAATGGGAACGGCCGTTCCCATGCTCGGCCGCCTAAATCATTTGAAAAGGTGGGAACGCCCGTTCCCACAATGCCTTGAGGCTGGGAACGGCCGTTCCCTGTTTCTGCAAATATGAAGAACAGAGAAAAACAGGGGAGAGCTACGGGAAAGCATAACAAAGCAACCAAAAATCCATTTTCAATCAACCAATTCATGCTTTTCTGGAAATATGATGCATATAGGTTCAAGAAATAATATCATAACACTTAAACACTCAAAACACACAAGATCATCAAGAATTCATGATTTCACACTCATGATCATGCTTGATCATTCATACCAATTATTCAAGAATCTCATGAATTAATCATGCCATACCTCAAGATATGATCATTTAATCATGCTTTATACAACAAGGAGTTCATCTAGCATGCAATCCTCAAACCCTAGCTCCTACAAAGATGCTCAAGATTATATATATATCCACTTACATGCTTTTGAAGGTAAAGGAATGAATGAAGAAGATGATGATGGAGACTTGAGCTCAAAAGCTTGGAGTTTTTGAATAAATTGGATGGTTTGATGAATTCACTTCTCCCCCTTTTCTACGTGAAGAACCGAGAGCAAGAAAGATGGAGATGTTGGTGAAATTGGGAAGCAAAATGATCAAGAGAAGCTTGGAGATGCAATATACCGTGATATTTAGGAAATATGTAATATTTGCGATTTAACCCTCCAAGTTATTAAGTTAAGCAATTAAGGATATCAAGTTTGGAAAGTGATCACTTTAGTCCTCAAAGGTTTTCATGCAATTTGGTCCCTAAGTTTAAAAGAATGGACATATAGGGCCAAGTTGACAATTAAATCATTTTCGGTAATTAATTCACGAAATAAACATTTTCATGTTTTGAGATAAATTATAAGTTTAATATGAACTTCATGAAAGTATTATAAAATATAATTTATAAAATTATTTTAGACATAGGATATTAATAAATAAAAACCGGGGCGTTACAACTCTCTCCCCCTTAAAAGGACCTGGTCCCCAGGTCCATTGGCAGGTTTTAAAACGATGCACAAGTAATAAGAGAACCCCGTCGCTTGAACAAGGGATGAAAGAACCCCGTCTTTCACAAGGAGTGAGAAACCCCGTTTCTCAGCAAGGAGTGAGAGAGCCCCGTCTCTCAACAGAAAAGGAGAGAGCCCCGTCTCTCACATGCACTGAAGTAGTTCAAGGAGTAGATAGCGAAAACAATGGCATGCATGTTATATAGACAATTAGAATCATAATACTTTCACAAATATCATATAGACAATTAAACCATTTAATCACATACTTATCACTCATAATTAACTAGTTTGCAATGCACAAGAAATTAAATACAATAGTAATAAGATAAGTGATGCACGTGGTATGCATGGCTAAAGGTACCGTTCACCGATGGTTGTACTATGCCTATAACCGGTACCTGCTTCTTCCCGGACCCAATTCGCATTTACATTTTGCACTCCCCTCTCGCGAACCCCTTCCCGTGCTTGCCCTGGTAATCTTCCACCCCTGGTCGATTTCCCTTGTAGCCTTGAGCAAGTGTCTATGTGGTGCTCGTCACTCCCGCAGTAGAGACATAATCCCAACCGTTTCCTACAGCCGTCATAAGTGTGGTTATCACGTCCACAATAACTGCAAAGAAGTTTCCCAGAAGATATTGTTGAAACTGGGTTACGCGAAGTTCCCGAACTCGATCCAAGTGGTTGCTTCTTTTTCTTGCGAGACCTTTCCTGAGGTGCCGGGGTATGATAAGAGATAGGCCGCTTTCCTTTGCTAGAAAGCTGTCCCGACTTCGAACCTGAAGCCTGTCCGGGGTGAGGATTAGACCTCCTTGCCTCTAACAAGGTGGTGCCTCGGTCCTTTTCTTGGTAGTCACTCGGAGTTAGTTTCCACACTCTTTTGATTTTCTTGAGCTGTGATCTGGTGGAATCCTTGTTTCCTTCAAAGGGTCCTGAGGATGGTTGGTTCTGAAATTCCCTAAATGCGATCGAAATTTGGCCAGGCTGTGTTGATAAGGCTTGTTGCGCTGAAGAAACATACTCTCTTATCTTCTGATCTACTAAACGAACCAAAGACTCGAAAAACTCCTGAGGCTGAGCCGGAGGGGGTAAATGTGTAGAAACCCTAGGTGTCGGTTCCTGAGGAGGGTGGTCTTGAGACATCCTGTAATCAAGACACTGAGCATGCATGTTGAATTAATATGCCAATGCACGTAATACACTCAGAAGTAATAACTCAGCACAGTGGAGCAATTAAGTTCAATCGAGGGAATCACATATATGTAAAGAAATTTAAAATTAAAGTAGCGTATGATGCACGTGTTTATGGATGCATTGAACCTGTCACCGGAGTAATGGAAAAATTTATCTTGACATGAAATTCCTTGTTTGTTGAATCCTAAGCTTGTCTTGAACTTGGTCATCCTTTCTTGTTTTCCCACGGTCTTCTACTCTTCGAATTAATCTAACCTTTACTTGAACATTCCCACGGCTCCGTATTATAATTTCTGAACCCCGAAGTCTTCTATACTCCCGGAATTAGCATCTAGCTTACTCTTTAATAGTTACTTCCCAAATGGTTGCTTGAATCTTCTTCACGGTTGTCATTTTGATTCAAACTCCCTTGTTTACTCGTTAGGAGTTCGATTAGATAACTGAACTCTACCTCCCCTAGTCTATACTTGATTGTTCGACAACCTCCCAGCAACTCTTTGCCTTTCTTTACCGTTTCCATTTGTTGCTTCATTTCTTTTAACGTAACCTTGCAACACGACAATTCAGCTTGGATCTGAATTACCCAATTACCGAAATCTTCAACATGGTTGTCTTTCGGTTTCATATTCATTGAAGTGCTGAGCTTCCTTTATCCCTTCCTTGACTGAAACCCCAAAATTATCCTTGCGTTAACTGGGGTAACTATGTGATCCCTAAACAAGAACTCTTAAATTCCATTTCTGTTCCACTTATGGAATTAATTCCCTGACCCTTCTCGAACTTTAAGTCTCCAGTTATTCTCCCGACTCACCAAGTTGCCACCGCGATTGAAACCCTTCAAGTCTACTCTTCCACTCTGAATCGGTTATAGAACTCCTCTTCTTACTTACCTACTTGTGAACATATAATTTCCTTCCAATTTCTCTATCATTCGTTGCCATTTTCATTTGATACTTCAATCTCCCAATTCTCACTCTTGCACGACCCTCCAAATTGAATCCGGAAAATAAACTCATTCCACCCGATTATAGAGTCCTAGGATCTTTACCTTTCATGAATAGATCATCCAAGGCTACTAGCTCGATTTGAATTATCGAAATGATCTTCTTCTCTTACTTGAATTTGCTTCCCAACTAACTAAGTCTCAGTTTAACATCACACCCGAATCTTGAGTAATTAGTACCCAATCTCCTTCACCTTATCCTCGGATGAAGTAGACTTCCTGGCCCGGTAGACGCGTCATCTTTGATAGTACCAATTTCCCACGGTGAATTCTTTTATTTCAGATCTCATTCCTTGAATCATAACTCGATGAACTTGCCTTCGACTTTTCCATAATTGAGCCTTAGTCTAAAATTCCTTGGTAGCACTTTCTGTGAATTGGTGATCCAAGTTGAAAATTCTTAAACTTAAGATGCTTCTACTCGTTGCTCCATATCTTCCAATTCAACCACAGCATGGTCAACAACCCTCTTTTCCCTAGTATTATACTCCCGGTTAAACATCTACAGAATTCCTTTTTCCTTACAACTCTTGAATCGCTCGCTAACAGCAATCCGGTTATTCTCGCAACGCGACAATTTATCTTGACTCATAAAATAACTTGTCTTACCCAATGTAGAACCCCCAAACATGTTGGTTTTCCATAACTGGTTGAAATTTGAATCCAATTGAGTTAACCCAAAGATAATTCCCAACCATGTACTTCGAGCGAAAAACTTAATTGACTTTCTTTCCACGCCCTGATTTTAGCATCAACTTGCACCCCCTTCTCAAATTCTGTGGTAGCCCAAAACTATCGAGCAACTGGCCGTGGTTTGATATTCTTTCTACAACCTGTAACTCACAACTTTCATTGAAATAAATGCATGCAGGTGAGGCATGCTCATGTCACATAATAGTCACATAATTAATGCTCACAATGAAAATTTAATATAATTGCAACAAGTAGTATATTAATGTTTAAATAAAACACATTAAGCACATAATTGCAAAGAATTCCAGATCAATTAATTAACGATGAATAGCAGGAATCAATGCGAAGCACAGGTTATCAACTAATCAAATTAATTCAAAGAATTCAAATAATATGCAAGACTCTCAATCAACAATTAATCCTATGCTTTTCGACCTAGACTTGACACGACACGACACGAGAACCTCGGTTTTGCAACCGGGCTCTGATACCACCTCAGATGTAGCACCCCGGACACGTGGAGGTACCACACCCCCGCACTATAGGCCGATCCACATACGAAATAGACAATCCGTACATGAACTAACCTATAGCGAACGGGTAACCAAGAAAAGAAAAGACGAGCTAGGCGGGACTAAACCCCAAAGCAATACAAAATCAATGCATAACAATTAAAAGCGGAAGCATTATTCCATATATACATATAGGTACCATATTTATTAGGTAGATACGTATAGATACCAAACTAATTATCAATACATTATCATCTCTTACTAACTTATACAAGGTCAAGTATTCAGAACGTGATAACAACAGACATAACATGAGAAGCAGTAAAATATATACATGATGGTGCACTGCTAGACTCGTGACAATGCAGGACTGGACCAGACTCCCGCCTAGCACGACCGGCTCTCAAGTACCTGAAAGGTGAAGTATCAGTCTATCGAAGACTGAGTGAGGGGCATAAATATATATTAGCGCAATCACATGCAAGTTATAACCTCGGGTAAGGTTTTTATAATTAAAAACATTATACGTTCACAATATTAGAGAACTCGCCCGAGATTACAACTATCAATATTAATTACTGGATCGTTTCATGCAATCAATCAATACATGGCCCCGACGAGTGAGGGCGGTCTCCAACCTTACTCCAAATGTACATGAACATGCTTGCTTGTTTAATATTCAATAGGTGATCATGCAATTCATTTATCGTGCAATCGTGCGATAGTGTAATCATATAACACGTTCATGAAATGACAATCATGCAATAACCCGAGGCGCATCTGTGGTGCCGGACTCGTCCCCAGTCTCCTTTTCCCTCCGGTTTGATGAAGGGATTGCAAGGCCCCAACATCCAATCTCATTGAGCATAGGGTACATGAATCCCTAAGCCCGGAGCTCCTTCCTCCACTAATCTCCTAGTGGATTCAGGGGTGACCCCTAACAGGTGAGGATAGTGCCAGAGTTACCCGTCAGCCCTTGCTTTCCCGGTTGGCTCTAGTCACTACCCTCGGGCCCAAACGTAACCGACATGCTACTCGCCTAACATGCATGAAACAATACCTGACTTGCTTGCTTGCTTGAACCTGGCTTGAAATGATCAATGATTTATAGAAAGTATAATGTAAATACTATTTTGGCCAAAATATCACATAAGGGGTATACGGGTTCTATGTAACTAACAATTAAACCTCACCTATACCGACAAAGACGAGTAGGCACGGCCTACGGGGCTTGCTCCTCGTCCCTACCCTCGTGACCTGTGCAACCACGACACTTATACATGAGACATGACCTAAAATGCCCAAAAAGTGACGAACGGCGGAAATGTATCGAGATGACCACGAAAATGCAATGTGGTATGATAACATGTTGTTTCACATCATAATAGCACATATTACAGCAATTCGGGGTCAAAGAAGTCGTTGGATCGAGGGGCTAAAAATGTAATTTTATGCAGTCACATTTGTTCTGTCAGCGAGGTGGGAACGGCTGTTCCGGGTTGCCTTTGTAAATGGGAACGGTCGTTCCCATTCCCCCCAAAAACGCACCAATGTTTTCTCCCCTTTAAAACGCGCGGAAGCTGGGAACGGCCCTTCCGGCACAAGGCCAAAATGGGAACGGCCGTTCCCATGCTCGGCCGCCTAAATCATTTGAAAAGGTGGGAACGCCCGTTCCCACAATGCCTTGAGGCTGGGAACGGCCGTTCCCTGTTTCTGCAAATATGAAGAACAGAGAAAAACAGGGGAGAGCTACGGGAAAGCATAACAAAGCAACCAAAAATCCATTTTCAATCAACCAATTCATGCTTTTCTGGAAATATGATGCATATAGGTTCAAGAAATAATATCATAACACTTAAACACTCAAAACACACAAGATCATCAAGAATTCATGATTTCACACTCATGATCATGCTTGATCATTCATACCAATTATTCAAGAATCTCATGAATTAATCATGCCATACCTCAAGATATGATCATTTAATCATGCTTTATACAACAAGGAGTTCATCTAGCATGCAATCCTCAAACCCTAGCTCCTACAAAGATGCTCAAGATTATATATATATCCACTTACATGCTTTTGAAGGTAAAGGAATGAATGAAGAAGATGATGATGGAGACTTGAGCTCAAAAGCTTGGAGTTTCTTGAATAAATTGGATGGTTTGATGAATTCTCTTCTCCCCCTTTTCTACGTGAAGAACCGAGAGCAAGAAAGATGGAGATGTTGGTGAAATTGGGAAGCAAAATGATCAAGAGAAGCTTGGAGATGCAATATACCGTGATATTTAGGAAATATGTAATATTTGCGATTTAACCCTCCAAGTTATTAAGTTAAGCAATTAAGGATATCAAGTTTGGAAAGTGATCACTTTAGTCCTCAAAGGTTTTCATGCAATTTGGTCCCTAAGTTTAAAAGAATGGACATATAGGGCCAAGTTGACAATTAAATCATTTTCGGTAATTAATTCACGAAATAAACATTTTCAAGTTTTGAGATAAATTATAAGTTTAATATGAACTTCATGAAAGTATTATAAAATATAATTTATAAAATTATTTTAGACATAGGATATTAATAAATAAAAACCGGGGCGTTACATATCCTCTGTTTCCCACATTGCCTCTTCTGTACCATGTCCCTTCCAAAGGACTTTTACCAAAGGAATCTTCTTTTTCCTTAACTCCTGGAACCTTGTATCTAAGATCTTCACCGGTTTCAACATATAACTCAAGTTTGGTTCTGTCGGTAATTCTTCCACTGGTACTATCTCTTTTTCATCAAAAACCACTTGCAAATCTGAGATATATAGGATACATTGTGGATCGTTGTATGACTTGCAGGTAAATCTAATCTATAAGTAGTTTCTCCAACTCGTTCCATTATCTGGAAGACTCCAACATATCTTGGGTTTAATTTACCACCTTTCTCAATTCGAGTAAACCATTTTTTCGGTGTCTTTCACTCCATCACTGCTTCGACTTCGATGGAACTACTTCATCTCTAGTTTTGAAAATGATGTGTCCGAGAAGTGTAACTCTTTCTAGCCAAAACTCGCATTTGTTGAACTTGGCATATAGCTTGTGATCCAGCAAAGTGCTCAGCACAATTCGGATATGTTCGGCGTGCTCCTCTGGTGTCTTTAAGAACACCAAAATGTCGTCCAATTGTTTTCTCAACCCTTCGAAGATGACTTCTTTCTTGTAACAATCCAGATTAACACGGTACTTAAACAACCAATCCATTCCAAGGATAATTCCATATCTCGTCATAGGTAACTCAATGAGATTTGACGGGTAGTAGCAATTACCAATGCATATAGGGCAGCGTTTATATACTTGATCCGTAACGAGGTAAGTCCCCAAAGGAGAACTTACTTCAAATTTCATATGACAATTATTCAAGTGGAAATTATAATTGCGCACATAAATTAGATGCAATTAATAAATGCATGGCACCAGGGTCATATAAGACCTTAACTGGCGTGTTAAGAATGTGCACAGTACCTTCCACATCAGACGAAGGATCAACGTCCTCATTACCATCCATTGCATATGCTCTGCCTTTAACCACTGGTGTGCTTGTCGTACCTACCACCGCTTTACCCTTGTCTTGAACCCGAAATCTTTTAATCCTGGTAGGACAATGTTCTCGTATATGCTCAGGGGAACCACACCAATAACACTGACCATTCTTCTTACGACAATTTTCCTCAGTGTGTCCTTTACGGCTACAGTAGTCACAGACTATCTCCTCTTGAGTGGGCTGAGTTGTTTCATACTGCTGAGGTGTCCTTTGTTGTTGTTCCGGTGCCATCATTAGTTTCTTCCCGTTTTCCTGAAAGGAAGATCCGGCAGGTCGCTTTGTTCCTTGAAAAGTCTTTGGGTTAGAAGGCTCTTGACGGCTAACGGTCATTCGGATATCCTTATGGGCTGCCTCGACCTTCAATGCTCTATCGACTGCTCTAGTGTAGGTCTCGTCATCCAAAGAAGCTAGTGCCCAACGGAGCTCAGGTTTCAGACCATCAATGAACCTTTTAGTCTTACGACGTTCATCACTCAGAATGTGGGGTGCATACTTGATCAGCCTAACAAACTTAGCATCGTACTCCATCACGTTAATAGATCCTTGGACCAAATTCATAAATTCAGCTTCTCTTGCATCACGTGTTACCTGAGGAGTGTATTTCTGCTGAAACTCCTTCACGAACTCAGTCCAGTTTCCATCAACATTGTTCTCTGTCCACATGTGTTGAGTATGCCTCCACCAGTTAAACGCCGCTCCTTCTATCAGAAATGCAGCATACTGAACTCGTTCACGATCTTCAGGGTTGATATCCGTAGCTTCAAAGATCTTTTCGAGACTAGTTAACCAATTTTCAGCCTTCAAGTCGTTGGGTTCGCCATAAAACCTAGGCGGGTTCATTCTTAGAAACTTTTCTAGTGTTTTCCCATTAGGAGAATTACAAGCCCTCACGAATTATCGCAACACATCAGCTAAATCAGGAACTTCCTCCCTTCTAGGAGGTGGTGGTGTGACATCCCTTGGCGGTGTAAGATCCCGTTGTGGCGTGACTTCTCTTTGGGGTGGCGGTGGTTGTACGCGATTACGTAGTGCTCTTCTTGGTGGCATGATGATATTGAAGTTTCAAGCATTTAGACATGTGTTTAATGCATGACAGTAAAGATGATTCACATAATTGGTAACCACGTATTCACATTTCCACGTAGTCACATATAATCATGAGAATAAGACATTCCCATAGCAAGATATCAACAATAATCCATTATCACATTACCACATAGGCAAGAGCAACTTATAAGCATGAACAACATATCAACATTGATCCATTATTCCATTATCCATTACCATTGACAATTCATGAACATGTATAACATATCAAGTATGATAACAATAAATGAAATGGCATGATCCTATAACGGCCCTAATGGTATCTTGAAGCAACTCTAAGACTCATGCAATGACAGTTATGGAAAGCAGTAAACAGATATCCAACATAAAGCCGAATTGTCATAAACGTGTAAGGTTTGGAAAAATTTTCTACATTAGACCACATTTTTAAACAAAATTAAAATGAGATGGACCCGATACCATCGAGTCGACTCCCATTCAGGCCTTACCATTCATCCAAACCAAGTGCAAAATACCTCTTGTGCTTCCATGTCGTCTGAAATTTGTCATCCGTGGTGCCAAAATTTAGGGGTCTTCTACCAAAGCTATACATCCCCTTCGCTAAAATAATCCTGTCCATGCCCTGCTAGATCAGCCTCATCATCATCAGATCCATCATTACCTCTATCAGACTGCTCTTAGTCCTGTCTCTGTTCTTTGGTTGACGCCAAGTATAGAAGTGAGTACCTCCTTGGTGAGAAACAACCACAGTACGTGAAGCCTCGAACTGCTTGAAAAAGGCCTCATCTATCTGCTGCTGGTTAGGATCAAGATGTCCCTAAACTGCCATGGCCATACAGAGAACCACGGATATGAATGCCAGAAGATAGAACCATGCAATGTCAAACAAGCTTCCTTGATGTGAGCAATCCAGGCCAAGTCTCTTCTTACTTAACCTGGCACTCTGATACCACTTCAGGCTGTAGCGCCCCCACTTTGCTGGTAGAGAACGGCGCCCCAACCCCCGCACTGAAGCACCCCTCAAGTGATGGTGTGAGCCATCACTCAAGAAATACCCCAGCGAACGACATATCCATTAACGATTAACAAATAGTGTTTAACTATGTGGCTTATGCAGCGGAAAATCAGAGTATTTTAAAACTTTTCAAAACATGTGCGTGATGGCATATGAACAAGCAAGTACTGATCGTTAAGCAGAAGAGACTATTAACATTACTGTATCAATTGAACATTATCACGGGAGCATATAATAGCAATTGTAGCAGTATCCAAGTAGCAGAAGGATTATTACAAAAGCATAAGGTAAAGTGTCAATGCAGCCATATAACATATGCAGGACACAAAATAGATTAATAAAGTAAAGTCCTGACTCAACAAAATGAACACTCTAGAGCTTCAAGATACCTCTAGACTGCGGCTGCAAGACCTGAAACCATGAGGCCAGAAAACAGGTAGAGGTATTAGTCAAAGTGACTAACTGAGGGATATCTTTAAAAGAAAGTACTTAAAGTAAACGTTTGAAGTGAAGTTCATAAGGTAAAACCTTTAATGCAAAGCTTTAATGAAGAACTTAAGAATAAGTTCAAGTGATAAAACCCTTTGATGCAATGATATAAGAAATGAGAGTTTTCAAAACACTTTCATGAATGCTGTCACACGCGCACACATATGCTATGATTTGGTTCATATGATTTTCATAAAACAGGATAAGGGCAGGGAACAACTTTGCAAGATATGAACCAACTTTATGAAAACATTGATGCCGGCAAGCTAGGCTTCTCCATCCTTACTCCAGAAAAACATGACCATTAATAAGGTGTCGGACCGAGATCAACAACACCCTAACACATACACACATGCACCATCCTCCACCAAGTTTCACTTCGGGGAGCGACCCCTAGGTGACCATTAACCATTGATTTGGGAATAGATTTGCGGTCCATTCCCGACAATTGTCCTGACTTAACCAAACCTCCTGATTAAAGTCGGTATCAATCGCCTAGTGTGGCGGCCGGTATTAGTGATGTCGTTGGCGCTCACCTCCCGAACATCACCTCTACACATAACCGTCGGGCCCATACCATTAACCATTGATTGCTTGCACCATTGATGACATCCAGAATACATCCGAATGTATGAACCATTGAACATATGCATTGAACCATTGAACCATTGATGCAATACTTTGAAAACATAAACCATTGATGCATTACTTTGAAAACATGTGCCTTTGATCAATGAATAACTAGTACGATTGGGTTCTTTGAAGAATCATCCCTTATAAAGGGTATTTCAAAACAAGAATGTAAAGCACTAGGCTTTGAGTTTCAAAACAATTGAATCCTTAAGTATTCATGGTTCCATTTGAAAACATTTATAACCTCACCTATTAATAACAGTAGGTAGGATAGATTATGCAGTGCCCTGGGGATTCCAGTGCTCAACCTTAACTCCTGTAAGTGTGTACTAAGGTGAGCTAAGACACACTTCTATCACGATGCACATAAACATATAAAACAAATACAGAACATGTAATGATAAGAGAGTAATACCATTTAAGGTATTAGAGAAGGATAACACACAAAGGAATCCTTAAAGTTAGTTATCATTAACGTGGGACTATGATCTTACTATAATCGATTAGGAATTAATCAAATTATGAATCCTATCGCAAAACCTTAGGTTATAAAACAAGTCCTCGAAAGAAAACACATTTTGAAATCACATTTTAGACCCCGGATTTGAAAACCCTAAGTGTAAATGTCTATTAAGAAAGCACAAGTTTTAATTCACTTTTACTATTCAAAACTACTATTCACAGTTACTATTCCAGATTACTATTCACGGATTACTATTCACAGGTTACTATTCACTTGTCGAGTCAAAGGGTCGGGTCAAACCCACACACTAAACACACACTTATGCACACACACGAACACACTCACACACACACGGCATGCACACACACACCCTAATTCAATTATGATCTTGATTATAACCTATAGTTCCAAGTTCATGTTATAATAAGCAAGTGTGATCTAGGTTAAAGGCATAACCTATGGTTAAGAGGTCTAATTAAAGCATAACATCAAGTTATGAAACACTATTCTATCTTAGGTTATAACATGTGACACTATCAAAGTGTTTAACATATGATCAAGTACTATTCCATTAATCCATATCATATCATAAGCTCAAGTCATAACATATGAGTCATGTAACATTGTAACAATGTAATAACATATCATAGACATAAGTCATAGCATATCAAGACCATTAATCATGTAGCATTCATCAATTCAGACCATATAGTAACATGTAACAAGTTATAATATAATTGATCATAGGTTACTATTCCATTGCATAACATGCTTGAACATAATTTAAATATCATAATCATGCATCAATTATCATCATATAATAGCTCCATAACATGATCATACCATATACTAAAGCAATTCATAACATTTCATAGCATATACTAAACAATTAAATCATAATTCACTACTAACAAACATATCATAAAAACTCTATAATAAATGCATAAAATAAAATCCTATATGGCTTAGGGAAGACCCTAAGACCCAACCTAAACATAATATAAACATACCATAACATAAAAACATAAACTAAACTAAAACATAACATAAAAACATAAAATGAAATAAAACTACAAACCTAGAGGGGGGGAGGCCTTGGATCGGCAAAGAGGGGGAGGAGGAAGAAAGAAACGGAGTTGTTAACACAACATATGAGCAAGGAATTCAATGGCATGAGGGCTCTATTTATAGTTGTTGGGAAGCCCCTCACTTTGTAATAAAAGTATAGGTAAGGGTAGGAGAGCAAAATGGTAAAACTTCTCTTGGAAGCTAACTTTGTTCTTGAAGCTAAAATGGGACTGCTGGGGGTATTTCTGTAATTTTGTCCCCCAAGACTCAAGGATAAGTGTCTGGAAGTATAACCATTCCGACCGGGCAAAAATTAGCTTCGAAACGCATATTCATACGTCGAAATCGGATTTACCGTTTGAAAGATACATTAGTTTTAATGAATAAAAGTTTTGAACACGAAACTCAACACGAGTGAAAAACGACTTTCTAGAATGATTTTCGAGTCCGGATTGTTTCCAAAATTCAAGAAATAAATCGAGAAGCGTTTTGAATCCAATATCGACTATAAAACGTTTTATCGATAGAAAGTTGAAAACGTAGAATGAATAGTGAATTCTTATGTACAAACGTACGCTTCAAAATTTCAAGCTAGGGTTTGAATCAAGAGTTGTAAAACATTTCAAATATCTTGAAATAGCTCAAGTAGTGCAAATCCAAAGAGAAAACATTTTCCGAATGAAAACCGTTCGTAGTAGAAATAGTGAACTAGGGTTTTCATAAACATTTTCAAATAAAACAAAGCTCGGAATAGATTTTCAAGTCAAGAATGATTTCAATAGACTCGTTTCGACTCAAGGATCGATTTGACTGTAAACTTGGGTAGGAAAGATATCAGAATCAAAAGCTCATTTTCAGATGAATAGTAACTTTGGTCGGTAAGTTCCCAAAATGCCCTTATGGTTCAAGGAAGGTTTGCGGAGCTTGGAAAACAAGTTCAAAGGATAGGAAAACATGTGATATGAACCTCTAGGGTTACACTCAAGCATTGGGTAATATAGGCTTGTGAAATGAATAGTAAACTGTGTCGAAGGTCAAGAATTCCCCCTTAAAATATGTCAGATCACATATGAGCACAAAGTTCATGTAAGAATGCAATGCATGAAGGTTTATAAAGTTGGATCACGGTCTATAAACGCCTTAACAATGCCCTTACTTTACCGTTTTCATCCAGGCCCTGTTTTGGGCTGTTACAATAACACCCTTAGGCAACAATTCCAATTAAATGTACACATATGAAATTAAAATAATTTTATACGATGGATGATGAACGTGCCATGAATGCAAGTACCGTTCACCGAAGAGGGAAGCTTTTAGCTTGATAATTTGATCCTTTGGCCTCGAGTTCATCGACCACTTCTTGCTTACCCGCGGTCGTCTAACTTCCTTAATTCTTCTTGTATCCATCCATGCTTCCAAGATCCTTGTACCTCTTGTAAGACCCCAAAATTTCGATCCCAAATTCTATGTCCATGAAACTGATTTCTTGATTCTTTCCCAATCCCAATTCTAATTTATTAAAATTTTTCCCATGGTCATTACCTTGGTCGAAGTTGTTTTACTCTATCTTTACGAGTTCTTACGGGTAAATGAACTCTCATTCTCCATAATTAAGTAATCCTATTTTTCCACTCCGATCCGAATACCAAATTTGGGTGTCTTGACTTCCTATGGCTTTCAAATCTTCAAAGTGTCTTGTATCAACTTATGTGTCTCCATGGTTGGAAATCTTGTGATTCTTGAACCTAAATTCTTCTTGACCAAAGTCCCCTTAACTCATCTCTTGTGAACCCGAATTGGTTAAATAACTCGTCCTCCAATTGTTTACACTTGAGCACATAACTTCCGTCCAAAAGCTCTTTGTCCTTCTTTATCATTTCCCTTTATTGCTCTCTATCTTTTATGGGATTATATTCACCATCGTTGATTAGTTTTCTCTAACACTTCTCTTTCTTGTACCTCTTATGTCACAATCCGGATCCCCGAATTCTTTAACCTCTTCATTCCGACAACTCAATTCCTCCCAAGGTCCCCATTTTGATTATTAGTTCAAACATTGAATATTCGTACCCTCAAAGTTTCCATTCACTGCGTCCTTGAGTTGATGATGCCTCTCAAAATCCAATTGATCAACTTTCATCTGACACGAACCTTATCTCGCAATCCGAAATATCCCGACCTATTTCTTTCTTTCCAATCTCTTCCATTTTGAAATTATAAGTCTTCTTAACCGATCTTGATTTCTCGATATTTTTTTTTTAACTTCAATTCGAACCACTTCATTTAGCTATCAAATCCCCTTCCTTGGTCTTTTAATTCGGAGATTTGATCTTACTGCCTTCAAGACTCTCTTCATTTTGTCCTTAAATTAAACGGGCCTCTTGAACTCGGTTAATCAATTCCATTAGAAACGTATATTTATTTTTATGGGTATAAACACCACACCTCCATACCGATACCTCACCCCATTATCAATTTTCGAGTGTAGTTCATTCCTCAACGCGAACCTGAATCCACAACCTATAGCCTGGTCATAAAAATCTCCAACTATCCGAATTCATCTTAACCCCAAAGTTTTCTTCAAATCGCCCATACCCAAAACAAGAGCTCTTGACAAGCCGTCACGATCTTAGAAATTGGCCGTGGTTCGATATTTTGATAATAACCTAAATTTTCACAACTCAATTCGAATATAAATGCATGTCGGTTAGTAAGTGCATATGACACCTAATTAGCACCAAAAGAACGTATTTGATGCAAAATGCAACACATAAATCAACAAAATTTAAATTAAATACATTTGATAATATATTTTCCATACAAAGTTTCAATAATAAAGCTCATGATCAATGCGGTGCACACATTGACACGTTGTTCCTAAGCCATTCGACCTATACTTGATAAGACACGACACAAAGAACCCCGGTTTTGCAATCGGGCTCTGATACCACTTAAGGATATAGCACCCGGGACGATAGGTGCCACATCCCCCGGACTACAAGTCTAGTCCACACGTTAAATGGATAATCCAAACTGAACCGGACTCATAGCGAACTGGAGACAAAATAAAAGATATCCTAGCTAGGCGGAATCTAACCCTGTACCAATAAATCAAGAATACCCAGAATGCAATACGGAAGCAATAATACCATGCAAGAATTCCAATAGTGGCTACAAGCCCAATAATTTCATAACATAATTAAAATTCCAACATGCATCCTAATAACGGGTTCAACTACGCATGCAATCTGTCCCGAATTCATAATCAAGAATCATAAATGGCACTCGGGCCCGAATACATAAAGAGATACAATTAAATCATAATAATGTAAATGTAACTCAAGTGAACAAGTGACTCGGACATGAAAACTAAGACTCGACTCCCGCCTAGCAAAGCCAGCAAGAAACTGGAAAAGTGGGAAAGAGGGGTCAATCTCTAGAAGATTGAGTGAGCAGGAGCGATAAATATATATAGAAACATGCACATGCAAGTCATAAATCCCGAGTAAAGTTTTATTTGAAGTTAGTTCCCAAGAGGTCAAGAGAATAACTAAGCAATGATCGGACTTTACGACTAATCATATTAAATTCATAAAGTTCATAATTCATACATAATCAATAAGACTAGGCGAGTGAGCGTGCATAATCTCCAACCAAACTCCGACCGTGTACGATAAATATCATTATTATATTGAATACGCGATCACACAATACATTATAATACATGCAAACCATAAAACATAACATAAGACATAGTCATTTGGGCAATCTGTGTCCCGGCCTTCCCGCACGGTGCATAACAATCATAACATAATCATAATCATAAAATAAGTTCCAACCTTCTTCCTCCGAGTGGTGGACGGGTTAGCAAAACCCGACCACCGATCCGTACGTAGGCCAATGGGGGTACATAAATCTCCCAAGGGCACTTAGCTCCCATTCCCCGCTAAACCTCCTAGCAAGGGCCGGTATCACCGTAAATGTGGTGGGACTAGTACAAGGGATCACCATCGGCCTATGCTTCCCCGGATAGCCACTTGCACTAAGTCCCTGGGCCCGTGCATTCATAATCATGTTCATAATCATATTCTCGCCAAAACATTTGACTCATAAGAAACATAACATATTTCATAATTCATGAGAAAAGGGTTACTCGATCATAATTTACTCGATGACTCTACTTTGAAAGTATCATATATATATATATATATACATAAGGTTTTGGCCAAAACTTGCCACATAAGGGTTGTAGGGTTTGTTACATAGCTAAAATAAAAACGCCCTCACCTGGAAAACCACTAGACATAAAGCATGAGTAATACGGGAGCCTATTCAATTCAGAAGTCTCCGCCCTGGAAACGAACTGTACAAGAGAAGGAACAATGTATATTCGTGAGAATTGACCCAATATGAAACCACATAGACGCACGGCATGTTATGCGCATGATATGAGATGCATAAGAAGCATGAATCATGTGATGAGGTCATATAATCAAGTAATTCATTCAAAACGTGCAATACATGGTGGTTTCATATTCATGTGTTTTATATCTTTCATATTTTGTGTCAAATCGAGCCATAAGCTTTATACAATAATCATAACTCATACTATAACATGTTTACAATGCATGCGAGTCAAAATTAAGCGAGAAGTTATCATATGAGGCTAATAAATGAAGGAACAATTCATGCATGCATGCAAGAGAGCATTTTAAGGCATATTGGATCATAATTCACAAAATGTATTAACAAGATCACATTATGATTTCATAATATACAAGTTAACACATAATATAACATATTAACAAAATACATAAGTCATGGAAGAAGCTATACACAACATACAAAACAATTAAACGGAGCAAACCATTTATGCATGCATAAAACTAGCACATAAATGTTCATGTTGTCATTTCACGTTTATACCTTGAATTCATGGCATAAAATTCATAATCATATCAAGATATATCACATATAATAAACTAACCAAGCATAAAATTCATTCAAACCACATATGGAGTATGAGGAAGTGGGAGGAAAGCAAGAAAATGGATTGAACAAGCTTTTGGTAAGAGCTGACAGTTTTTGGTAATGCAGGAGCTGTAAATAATTGAACATATCTTAAGTTCTAGAAGTTGGAATGGAGTTTTGCTTATTGAGAATTAAATGAGACACATAGATCTTTCCAAGGATATATGGCACGAAAAATGGTTCAAAACGAGGTGAAAATGGCATAGGCCCGAAGTTGGGTGATCGCAGATTTCTGGTAAGGTGGCGACACCAAAAAGAATTAATAATATCTCACAAATGGGAAAAGATATTGAAGTTATTCCAATTTTTGAATATTCTAGACTTCAAGAGGTTTCTGTCAGTTTAAAAATCAGGTCATTTGGAGTTCGTATAAGGGAGTCGCGGCCATGACAAAATTGTGCTGAAAATCACTCGCGGCCGCGACTGAAAATTGGCCAGTTCTCTAGTTGTTGGTCGCGGCCGCGAGCAAAAATGGTCACGAAACGGTTGCGGGCGCGACCACCACTCCAGCAGCAGCAAAGGCTTCAGGAAAAACAGGGGAGTGACGAAAAATGGCTTCAAGAAGGCCGAAGGAGCTCCCAATTCACCCAAAATCACATAACAACAATCAAATACAACATATATACACACACACTCATCAAATGATGAATTAAACCATCAATTTTCATAAACCCACATATATATATATATATATATGCACACACATATATACATAATTTCTTGCTTCAAGAATGCCAAAAATTAAGTATAGAATTCAAAGATTATCATATATTCAAGAATATACACCCAAAGATTTAAGTTATAGAGCAAGAACAACATATATTCAAAAACCCACATTATACTTTGGAGAAAAAGGATGGAGGAGAAAAGAGAGATAATCAAGAGCTTGATTCTTGAGCTTGAGGAAGCAGAATGGAGCTCGAATTTCCCATCTTCCTTGCTTGGATGATGCCTCGTTGATGGAGGGAGAGATTGGAGGGTTTGGAGCTTTGAAGAAGGATAGAAAAGAAATGAAGAAGAAGATGAAGTTTGGGGGGGGGGGGGGGGAGGGGGGGGAGATACATCGTGTATTGAAGGGAAAATAAGGGAGAAATTGCACTTTGGTCCTCAACAATTTTAAGTGCTTCAATTGTATCCCGAAAGTTTGGTAGGCGATCAATTGGGGTCCAATTAAAAACTGAGTAGAGCCCAAGGATTTCATATAAGATCAAATAACTGCATAAGTAAAATAAAATATTTAATTAGCAAGTAAACACGTTAGAAACGAATTTAAATAGCACAGTCAATTAAATTGTATAGGTCATATACGTCACATAATAACAATTAATTCAAGAAATTATTAAATTAAATAATCACTTAGCAATTAAAACACATATAAGTCACATAACTCTCGGTCTAAACCCACTCGTTACGTCATACCTGTATGGCCAAAAAGTCGGGGCATTACATTAAAGGTATAACCTATGGTTAAGAGGTCTAATTAAGGCATAAGATCAAGTTATGAAACACTATTCTATCTTAGGTTATAACATGTGACACTATTAAAGTGTATAACATATGACCAAGGGTCTATTCAATTAATCCATATCCTATCATAAGCTCAATTCATAATTCATGAATCATATAACCATATGCAAACATGTCACAACATAATTCATATCATATCATGATCATAGAACATGTAACATGTAACATGTAACAATTTAAATTAAATGTCAACATGTAACAAGTTGTGGCATAATTAATTGTAAATCACTATTCTATTAGCTAGCATGCATGAACATAATTTAAATTGCATAATCATGCATCAATTCTCATAATATAACAACCATATCATATGATCATAGCATATAATAGAGTAGTTCATAACATATTCAAGCATATACTAAACAATTAAAACATATGGACAACTATTCAAACATATCATAAAAACCATATAATCAATGCATAAAATAAAATCCTATATAGCTTAGGGAAGACCCTAAGACCCAACCTAAACATAATATAAACATACCATAACATAAAATATAAACTAAACTAAAACATAACATAAAACTATAGCATAAAATAAAACTACAAACCTAACAAAGGGGGGGGGGGGGGGGGGATATTGCTTCGGGAGAGAGGGAGGAAGAAAGGGTGTTGTTAACAAAACTTTTAGCAAGGAATGTGATGCCTCTTGCCCTCTATTTATAGTTGGAGATAAGCCCCTCACCTCGGAAATAAAGTATAGAGAAGGGTATGAGAGCAAAAGTGTATAGCTTATCTTGGATGCTTCATCATTCATGGAACAAGAATAGGGGCTGCCGGGGGGGGGGGGGGGGGTATTTCGGTCTTTTCACTGCCAAAGCTCAAGGATAAGTGGCTGGAAGTTTTCTCATTCCTTTGGCACAAATATTAGCTTCGAAACACCTATTCATACGTCGAAATCGGATTTACCTTTTAAAAGATGCATTAGTTCAAAGTATAGAAAGTTTGAACCCTAAACTTAAACACGAGTGTAAAACTATTTTGGGGAATGATTTTCAAGTCCAGAATATTTTGAAATATCATAAAATAAATCGAGAAGCATTTTGAGTCCAATATCGACTATAAAACATTTTGCCGATAAAAAGTTGAAAACGTAAAATGAATAGTGAATTCTCACGTAAAAACATTCGTTTCAAAATCTCAAGTTAGGGTTTGAATCAAGGGCTGTAAAACATCTCAAAAATCTTGAAATAGCTCTAGTAATGCAAATCCAAAGAGAAAACATTTTCCGAATGAAAACCGTTCGTAGAAAGAATAGTGAACTAGGGTTTTCGTAAACATTTTCAATAAAACAAAGCTCAAAATAGATTTCCAAGTCAAGAATAATTTCAAAAGACTAGTCTCGACTCAAGGATCGATTTGACTGTAAACTTGGGTAGGAAAAGATATGAGAATCAAAAGCTCATTTTCATATGAATAGTAACTTTGGTCGGTAAGTTCCAAAAATGCCCTTATGGTTTAAGAAAGACTCTCTGAGCTTGGGCAACAAGTTCAAATGATTGGGAAACATAAGTTGTGAACCTCTAGGGTTCGAGTAGCAATATGAACAAGATAGGCTCGGAATATGAATAGTAAACTGTATCAAAGGTCAAGGATTTCCCCTTAAAACATGTCAGATCACATATAAGCACTTTGATCATCTAAGAATGCAATGCATGGAGGTTTTAAAAAGTTGGATCACGGTCTATAAACGCTTTACCAATGCCCTTAGTTTACCGTTTTCATCCAGCCTCTGTTTTGGGCTGTTACATGCAAGCTAAAAACATAAAGAGGGAGGGGTCACTCACAGTGACTGAGTGAGGGGCTACACACGCACGCGTACATACGTGTACAGAGCACAACTCATATCAAAGTTGGAAGTTCATGAACCGGGCCGTAGTTTTTGCATCCTAAAACAATTTCTCACGTGATACTATATATATATATATATATATATATATATATAGAGAGAGAGAGAGAGAGAGAGGCCGAAGGCCAAAATAAACAAATTTTAATAATTGAGAGTCCACTCCCATTTCATGAATAATATCATAACAAACTAACTTAACGGATACAAACAAAAATCAAACTAAGTAGTATGCAAACCTTCACACAAAGGGAAATGTTCATAGGGATAATGTCCTTCCGGGGTTCCCTATCCCACATTCCAATAATTATGCACGGAAGTTATACATGGCGTCCTGACTCTCTCTTACCCATAATCACCGAGCCCCAAATATATTCAGAGTCAAAGTCATATCAAGATCAAGTTTATATTCATAATCAAAATCATATTCATATCTTATACGTATTCAGATTTAGAGCCATAATCATAAGCGAACTAGTATCCATAACAGATATACTTACCATAAAAACACATCATACATATATATCATATATACATACCATACATACATTGTAGCACCCCGAAGAGGAGAGCACTACATCCCTCGCACCATAACCTAACACGTGTAACGAAATAGAGACTCTGCACATGCATCAAGCTACAGCGAACGGGTGACAAGCAAAATCACACCTAAGCTAGGCGGTCTAGACCCTAATTCAGAGCCCACAACATAAATCAAAATAAAATGCAGAAGCACCAAGATCAATAAATACAAACATACATGCTCGAATAAATTCAGGATATATATATTATGCCCACCACGGGCCAAATCAATCATACAAGTTCTCATAGCTTAAAGTTCTTAAACATATTCATAATTATACAAGAAACCAAAGAGGAAAGGTAAAGATGTAGAATGCAGAAGACTAGAACTCAGACAAAAACAACTCGAAAGAAAACCACTGCCCAGCTCGGACCAAACCCTAGACCTGCAAACTCAAGAAACAAAGGGGAAAAAGAAGACAACGAGGAGGGATCAGTCCTAAAGACTGGTGAGTAGGGGTGTACATGGTCCAGTTTTTTGACCGAACTAAAGTTTCGGTCGATTAACCGAAACTTTCGGTTTTTGAAAAGCCCAAACCAAAACCGAACCATTTGAGTTTCAGTTCGGTTTGGTTTTAACTGAACCTTTTCGGTTCGATTTCGATTTTCGGCCGAAAAATCGTGACTCATAAAATAAAAAATAATAAAAAAGGGGAAAACCTGGAAATATTGAATGCAATCTGGAGCTGTGTAATTTTTCAAACAAAAAACACATGCAATCTCTTTTGTTCAAACAAAAAACACAAGATGTGGAATTGGTTTCGGTTTTTTTCCCTTTTTTTTTAACCTTCGCCTCGGCCTCGATCGAACCTGAAGTATGAAGAATCTCATTTCTCATTGGTTTTATTCCCAGGTAACTCGCCGTCTCTTCATTCTCAGGTATTATTTCCATCTAAAACATAAAACCCAAAAGCTCAAGATTCAGAAAAATTCACAAAAACAGAAACTTTAACTAAAATTGACACAAATTAAACTAGGGATTCAATAACTAATGCTATTTTTTTTATCATTCATGATAAAGAAAAGTACAAAATAAGAAAATTGAAGGTATTTCGACTTCAGCCTTTAATTCCACAGCCGCTGGAGAAGAGAGGACACAGGGCTGAGTGATGGTGTCGCGGCTGGCGTTTGGAGTCTGGACTCTGGAGTGGCCGAGTGGCAATTGGAGAATGGAGAGAGAGCAGCTAGGGTTTTCCTTTCTTTCAGATCTGGGAATAGGGATTTCAATTGGGGGAATGAGTCATGCCTGATGTTAGTGAAAAGGCAAGAAACGTGATTATATGCCTAGTTCCAAAAAGCAAAATCGTATGACATATAAATAAATTAAAAAAAAAAGAGAAGTAATTCGGTTTTTCGGTTCGGCCCGGTTTAACCGACTCACCAAACCGAAGAAACTGAAAAACCGAAAATATGAAAAGGACAAACCGAAAACCGAACAGAACCATGTTTGGTGGGTTCGGTTCGGTTCGATTTTTTAGTTCCGATTTTTTTGTACACCCCTACTGGTGAGGGGGTTGACACACTCACACGTAGATATACGTAAAGTAGAGCATATACAAAGTCTTAAAAGCTCATAAACCGGGGCGTGGTTTTTGCATTCTAGTTCATTTTGACACGTAATATTATATATAGAAAAGAGTTTAGGCCGGAGGCCAAAATCAGCAAATTTTAGAAATTTGGAATGCACTCCAGTTTCACGAACCAATTTTAGAAGCCAAAACTCACAACTCGGCGAGTACGAGTCTCAAACTACCTAACTCCTTTCATAGAAAAATTTAGAATCAAATCTCAAACGAAAAGCATAATTCAAACACGCATACCTCTTCTCCGGGTGATGGAAGGGTTGTGCACACCCTAACCATCCACACAAATAGGTAAGGGTGCTGATTTTCATGACGCTCACGCCCAAGGAATCCATCCCCCACCAACCTCCTAGTGGGTACAGGGTTGATCCTTTAAGAGTGGAGACCGTACTCGGGAGTAACCCGACGGCCCAACAGCGTCCCTGGGCTCCTCATGTAGGGTTGTAGGTCATAATAACTAAAAGAAAGAAAACTTACCTTGTCGACCAAACGAACGAAGCAAACCGGAACACACCTAAGAGATTACCTCCTGTCCTCCGAGACAATGCTCTGAACAAAACAAAGAATAAAAGACAAAGTTAGACCAAAAAATGAACCACTTAGATGCTCGGCAAATGCATATGGATGCATATGATGCAATGTGTAACAGCCCTACTCAGGGCCAAGTTGAGAAAGGTAAGTAAAGGGCAACTCAGGAAGCGTTTATAACCTCGATCCCTATTAACTCACTTCATGCATTGCATTTTATGTGACTTATGTGTTCTTTTATATGTTATAGTTTAATTAAATGTTCTTTTAACTCGTGCCTTGAAACTCTTTTCATAAAATCCTAGAATTCTAGTATTCATTCCTTTCTAGCACCTAAAAACCCTTCATATGCTTCAAAACCCATTCCTACAGTTTAGGTTGGAAATTACGAAAATACCCCTACAGCCCAAAAATATTCCTACATCTCCCGAAACACTTTCACTACCCAATATTTTAACCAAAATAATCCTCACATTATTTCGAGGATCGTGATACTCTCTTTACACCATAATTCCTATCCTAACTCTCGTAGTACCAAAAACCGGCAAAAACCCTAGCTTATGATTCAATCATCAATAAAACCTTATTCATCTACCTTTTGATATTCAAAATTATAACCAAAACGACCCTCAAATTATTTCACGAATTTTCATGCATTTACCAAAAACTCGATTTCACCTATAGCATATTTATAAATATTTTCCTATCTAAAAATCATCATTTTATTTTCAAATAATTAGCTTTTATGCAATAGTCGAAATTATACTTATAACGATCCTTGAATTTTTCTCTACAATATAGTGATTTTTCCAAACTTTAAACTTCATCCTAGCCTCGATTATATAATTTTCTCATGATTTTCATCATCTTCAATGTTCATAATTTATAAACAAAAACTCCAAATATTTCATGTTTATAACTAAAACGAAACTCATTTTTCACTCATTCTTTCATTAATTCACTACATCAAAATTTTACCTCTCGACTCTTGAATAAATTTTATATTATTTTTACATTTATTTTTATTCCAAATGACATCATCCATGACCTCATGCTCTTCTAGAAGAAATGAACAAATGAGCATAATTTCTCCACATTTCTTAGTTATTAACCTAGCATTTGTTCAAATTATAATTAAACCACATCTCCAATTTAATTACCAAGCATTTGTTGAAACCCTAGGCAACCACATCTCCCATAAACTCTCATTTATTGCTTAGAAACCCCTCATGACTACCTATAAATACCCCCCTTAAGCCTCATTTATACCTCACATTCAACACACAAAAATCACTCTCTCCCTCTCCCCAAACCTCACGCCACTCTCCCTATTCTCTCTCTAAGGTATGTTTTCTTCTATTATCTCATGTTTTATATAATGTTCTTAGTATAGAAATAATAGTAGCATGCCTAGGATTAATTAAATTATGCTTTAGGAATTTATTTTATGAAATATGTGCATAGTTGATAGTTTAAATATAATGTGAGCACATTATGGAATTTTATTTAATTATGTGCATGAATTATGATATGATATAATGTGATTATGTATTTAAATGTTTATGATCTTGTTCATGCCAAGAATAATTTATTTAGAATTATTTTTCATAGAAAGTTCATATATTTTGCTATATTATACTTTAATCTTATGTTATGAATATGAATGTGATAGAACATGTTACACACCCTCTTTGAATATTCAAATAAGCTCAAGAACATGTTCATAATGTTCTTGGATGTGTGTGTGTGCATGTGTGTGCCGTGATCCACATGTGTGTGTGTGTGTGAATTTGATTTTGTGTTATAAAGTGTTTAATTCATATGAAATTGAATAGTAAATGTTTTTAATAGTAATTTTGACTTTTGGTCAACCAAAATGTCATTAATTTCGAAATTATTACAAAAATAATTATAAAATAAGTTTTGGAATTTTTAAAGAAATATTTTTCCCAAATTTTCCAAAATCGGTAAACTATGAAATATTTTTCAAAAGATAACCTACATTGTCAAATTAAACCTTGAATTTCATTTCAAACCTTACAATTAGAATTATAATATAGTTAATAAATATTTGATTAGTTAAAGATCCCATAAACCCTGGATTTATTAATTAAACGGGTAAATTTAGGGTTTACCGGGAAATCTTTAACGCATTACACAACGTGTATCTTTCCTAATTATTTCATTATGATGTTATGTGCAATTAGTTAGTTAGGAACTAAGAACCTAGTTCTAAGTCCATAGTAGTTATTACTTTCAGGCGAACATAGCATCGAAGAGTGGAATCCTCACACTTCCACTTAAGTCTCGGTATCGGTGAGGGTTTAAATCTTTTCAACTGAAATCATGATAAAATACTTTACTTTATTTTCTTGAATTTCCTTTCAAGTTATTCTTCCCTTTATGGGAAAATAATTCTTGTTAAATATTGAAAACATACATTTACCCGAAAAGTACTTAGTACTTTCTTACGGGTAAATATTCTCGTCTTGCAAGCAAAGTTATTGTTTTTCCTATGGGCCCGGTGGTCTTGGTAGAAGTAGTAGTCCGGGAGGCACGGGCCGAGGTCTACTATTATACCAGCCGCCAACTAGATCTTGGTGGTGGTCTAACTGGAGGTTAGTTATTCCACACCAAGTGACGGGAAAAGGTACGTCCCTCCCAAATTCATGTATATCGTCACTAGGGGTAGCTCCCTGAGGTGACACCGGAGGAAGAAGGATGGTATTGTATTGTTGTATTTCTTTTTACTGAGTAACGACATCTTGATCAATGTCGTTACGAATATTCTTGGTTTTTAAGGAGTTAAGGTTGGAGACGCCTAGCTTGCGGGCATCAAAATCATTTTCAAAACGGTTCATAAGTTTTCCAAAAAGTATAGCCTATATTCCCCCTACTCCTATTGTTTCAAAACAATATGAACCGGATATTATTGTCATATATTTATTTGTTACTATATAGTATATACATTTCAAACCAAGTCTTTCTTGGTTAAAACATTTCAAAAATCTTACTTATAATCCTAAATCCCAAACCCCCCGTCACTTAGTCATTTTGACTAACCCTCCTGTTCTTTCAATTCATGATTTCAGGAATCTATACAGCGACGCCTTAGAGGTATCTTGAAGCTTTAAGGTGTCACATTCCAGTCAATTAGAGTAATCACGAGTGCATGTACATCTTACAATAAGCACTCTTCTCTAAAGTCAGAACTTTTGCTGTAAACACTTATCCAACTTAATAATATGTGCTTTGTTATGCATTGTCCCCTTTTTATTTGCTCAAGTTTATTTCCGTTGCATTTAAATTTCATACTCTGGTATTGCATAGTCTTGTCCGTTCGCCGGAGTATTTCTCGAGTGCTAGGTCTCACATCCACTCGGGGAGTACTACGGTGCGGGGTTGTAGTGTTAAGGGGCGCTACAGCTAAGGTGGTATCAGAGCATCAGGTTTAGATAGAGAGAACTTAACTTTAACATTAGATAGAGAAAGTATTTTACTATAATTTCCTTGCTCTAACAATTTGTAAAGTGTTTTTCTAGAGTAAAAATGGCTGGCTACGGTAAGCTTCCACATTCTGATAGCATCGAGTGGCTTGATCAGTATGAGCCTCCTAGGACCTTAGTTGTTACTCGTAGTGGGGGTCCTAGATACTATCCTTGGCAGAGGATTAGGCAGCATAGTCAGGATTCACGTCAGGAGGCCTTTCCCGGGTATGCCTACCCAAACAGAGCAGTTCATCTATTAGAGACCGAGAGGGATGCCTACTTTTATGAGTATCAGAGGACTGGTGAGTATCGATTGGAGGCTGAGAGGAACCGAGAGATGGCTAGACAGACAGCAGTAGATCGTGATCATGCTCGGGACCAGTTAGCCGCATCTCAGATCGCTATTTCTCAGTTAGAATCACGAGTGGCCGAGCTCGAGGAGGACGTGGTTAGTTTGACTCTGGACCGTGAGGCTTCTATAGTGATCCATGACCAGTACCGAGCCCAGATGAGGAGCCGTTTGGAGGATGCACTTCACCTGAATGATACTCAGGTGATGGAGTAGGTTCTGGAGATGCAGCCCGGACCCACAGCAGCCCATTCCAGAGACAGTGAGGCTTCAGAGGCTGTAGCCCATTCTGATGAGGGCGAGGAGGAGGAGCCCCAGCAGGACGATGAGATTGGCGGGGATGTTGATGGACTACAGGTTATTCCTGAGGAGGAGGACAGTGTTGAGCCCAGTGAGGAGTGGAGTCCTATTAGGGTTCCAGATTCAGACGATATAGTTGACCTCGAGGCAGGTAGTGCTACGGAGGATTGAGTTCAGACCATGAGATACGAGGTACAGTATATAGGATAGTTATCCGGGGGTATGTATATAGCGACCAGTGGAGACACTCCCCATTTTTGCAGCAGTACATAGTAGCAGCAGCGGGCAGTAGCAGCTTTGACTTACTAGGAGTGACAGTATTTGTAGGGTGTAACTCGAGGTAGATCGGGTCCACCCCCCTCTTTTTGCTTTTACTTTTGTAGCTCTTGAAGCATACTAACCATGATGCATATATATATATGACACATTTTGATCATCTTATATTGTTATTTCATGTTGCTTTACATTTTTGCATCATGAGTCTTAGAGTCGCTTCAAGATACCAGCAGGACCGTGAGTATTAATGTTATTTCTTTCTGCACTCTATGTCTGATGATTGATGTTATTTGGTGATTGTTGTTCTGTGATGATCGTTGAAACATTCTTAACCCCACATGCATTATATTTCCTATGTGATTGTGATTTCAGCATTCATCATGCCTCTACGAAGAACACCACGAAATAACTCCCCATCGCCACAAGATCCGCCCGGACACCCCGAACTTGTAGAAGCCTTAAGGCAGTTCGTTCGAACTTGCACACCTGGGAATAACCCTACCAACGAGCGATCCTTAGAAAGATTTCTCCGAATGAATCCTCCAAAATTCTTTGGAGAACCTAACGACCTGAAAGCTGAAAATTGGATAGCCAGCTTGGAAAAGATTTATGAGGCTATGGATATATTTCCCGAGGAACGGGAACGAGTGCAGTATGCAGCCTTTCTCCTAGAAGGACCTGCTTTGAGTTGGTGGAAGCACGTTAAGTTGACCTGGATAGAAGATCGAACTGATTACAGTTGGGTGGAGTTTGTGAAGGAATTTCAGAATAAATATATTCCTCAAGTGGTAAGAGATACTCGAGAGGCTGAGTTTATGACTTTAACTCAGGGTTATATATCAGTGGCTGAGTACGAGGCAAAGTTCGTGAGACTTATTTAGTATGCTCCACACATTCTGAATGATGAACGGAGAAAGACTAAGCGATTCATTGATGGATTAAAACCAGACCTTCGATGGGCTTTAGCCTCATTGGACATTGAAACTTATAATAAGGCGGTCGATAAAGCCCTGAAGACCGAAGCAGCTCACAAGAATATTCGCCAGGCAGCTAATCGCCCTGTTCCCCCTCAAAATAAGCCCTCTCAAGGAATGAAACGTCCCGCTGGACCATCTAACCAGAAATTTGGAAAGAAACCCACACCAGCCCAGCAAAAGCCTAAGTCAGTCCCGTCTAATTCACAAGAAGAGATCACTTGTGAATATTGTCACAAACCGGAACATACTGAACAAGATTGTCGAAGGAAAGCTGGCACTTGTTTGTGGTGTGGAGACCCTAACCATCAGTTTAACACATGCCCAAAGAGACTGGGATTTAAGGAAAAGGAGAAAACCGTGGGAAAGTCCGGAAAACCACTTGTCAAGGGAAAAGCTTACGCGTTGGAAGGAAACGAGGATCCAGACCCTTCAGATGTTGTTGAAAGTACGGTACACATTCTAAACACGCCAGTTAAGGTCCTATATGACCCTGGTGCCATGCATTCATTCATTGCATCAAATTTATGTGCGCGTTTAAATTTTCCACTTGAATGTTATCATATAATTTCGAGATAAGTTCCCCTTTGGGAGCTTGTTTAATAACGGATCGAGTATATAAACGCTGCCCTATACAAATCGGTGACCGTTACTACTCAATGGACCTCATCGAACTTCCGATAACAAGATATGGAATCATTATGGGAATGGATTGGCTCTACAAATACCATGCTAAGTTGGATTGTTTCAAGAAAGAAATCATCTTAGGACAAGATAAAAGTTGGATTCCTGAAGATAAAAAAAAAAAAAAAAATCAGTAGCAATGATTTCTATAACAGAGGCTAAGAAGTTGATTCAGAAGGGAGCCACACGATTAGTTGCCTATCTTTTAAATAGGCCAAAGGACCAACTTAAGGTTGAGGGGGTAGAAGTGGTAAATGAGTTTCTCGACGTTTTCCCAGAACATTTAAACTCGTTACCTCCAGACCGCGAATTGGAATTTGTAATCAATACAATCCCTGTGGCAGAGCCTTTCTCTAAAACCCCTTATCGGATGGCCCCAACTGAATTTCACCACAGCAGTACATCCCCAAACTGATGGACAATCTGAAAGAACCATCCGATACCTGGAAGATATGTTAAGGGCTTGTGCCTTAGATTTCCAAGATAATTGGAAAGGATTGCCTACCCCTTGTAGAGTTTGCATACAACAACAGTTATCAGGCCTCAATCCAAGCTACACCTTATGAGGCCCTATATGGAAGAAAATGCAGACCTCCATTATACTGGGATATGGATGAAACCAAGGAAATTAAAAGGAAATCCCAAGGGAATATTGCTAAGAGTTGGGTAGAAAAAGCAACAGAGAAAGTTGAAATCATCAAACAAAGAATGAAAGCTGCCCAAGATCGACAGAAAAGTTATACTGATAATCGAAGAAGGGACATAGAATTTGCAATAGGCGAAAAGGTATTCTTGAAAGCATCTCCAAGAAAAAGGTTTATACAAATTGGGAAAGGAGGAAAACTAAACCCTCGATATATTAGACCATTTGAGATACTAGAACGTATCGGTCCAACAGCCTATCGCCTAGACCTACCAGCAAGTCTTACTGGAATACATAACGTATTCCATGTGTCCCAACTCCGCAAGTACTTTGCTGATGATTCACATATCCTACCTGTTGAAGAAATACCACTAGAACCCGACCTTACTTATGAAGTGAAGCCAGTCAGAATCTTGGATAGGAAATTCCAAGAGTTGAGAAACCGAAGAATTCCCTTCGTTAGAATCTTGTGAAAAAGAAATGGTACAGAAAAACAGACTTGGGAAACAGAGGAAAAGATGTTGAAACATTACCCAGGACTGTTCAAGGACAGTAATAGAATCTGAGGACAGATTCTTTTAAAGGGGGGAAGATTGTAACAGCCCTACTCAGGGCCAAGTTGAGAAAGGTAAGTAAAGGGCAACTCAGGAAGCGTTTATAACCTCGATCCCTATTAACTCACTTCATGCATTGCATTTTATGTGACTTATGTGTTCTTTTATATGTTATAGTTTAATTAAATGTTCTTTTAACTCGTGCCTTGAAACTCTTTTCATAAAATCCTAGAATTCTAGTATTCATTCCTTTCTAGCACCTAAAAACCCTTCATATGCTTCAAAACCCATTCCTACAGTTTAGGTTGGAAATTACGAAAATACCCCTACAGCCCAAAAATATTCCTACATCTCCCGAAACACTTTCACTACCCAATATTTTAACCAAAATAATCCTCACATTATTTCGAGGATCGTGATACTCTCTTTACACCATAATTCCTATCCTAACTCTCGTAGTACCAAAAACCGGCAAAAACCCTAGCTTATGATTCGATCATCAATAAAACCTTATTCATCTACCTTTTGATATTCAAAATTATAACCAAAACGACCCTCAAATTATTTCACGAATTTTCATGCATTTACCAAAAACTCGATTTCACCTATAGCATATTTATAAATATTTTCCTATCTAAAAATCATCATTTTATTTTCAAATAATTAGCTTTTATGCAATAGTCGAAATTATACTTATAACGATCCTTGAATTTTTCTCTACAATATAGTGATTTTTCCAAACTTTAAACTTCATCCTAGCCTCGATTATATAATTTTCTCATGATTTTCATCATCTTCAATGTTCATAATTTATAAACAAAAACTCCAAATATTTCATGTTTATAACTAAAACGAAACTCATTTTTCACTCATTCTTTCATTAATTCACTACATCAAAATTTTACCTCTCGACTCTTGAATAAATTTTATATTATTTTTACATTTATTTTTATTCCAAATGACATCATCCATGACCTCATGCTCTTCTAGAAGAAATGAACAAATGAGCATAATTTCTCCACATTTCTTAGTTATTAACCTAGCATTTGTTCAAATTATAATTAAACCACATCTCCAATTTAATTACCAAGCATTTGTTGAAACCCTAGGCAACCACATCTCCCATAAACTCTCATTTATTGCTTAGAAACCCCTCATGACTACCTATAAATACCCCCCTTAAGCCTCATTTATACCTCACATTCAACACACAAAAATCACTCTCTCCCTCTCCCCAAACCTCACGCCACTCTCCCTATTCTCTCTCTAAGGTATGTTTTCTTCTATTATCTCATGTTTTATATAATGTTCTTAGTATAGAAATAATAGTAGCATGCCTAGGATTAATTAAATTATGCTTTAGGAATTTATTTTATGAAATATGTGCATAGTTGATAGTTTAAATATAATGTGAGCACATTATGGAATTTTATTTAATTATGTGCATGAATTATGATATGATATAATGTGATTATGTATTTAAATGTTTATGATCTTGTTCATGCCAAGAATAATTTATTTAGAATTATTTTTCATAGAAAGTTCATATATTTTGCTATATTATACTTTAATCTTATGTTATGAATATGAATGTGATAGAACATGTTACACACCCTCTTTGAATATTCAAATAAGCTCAAGAACATGTTCATAATGTTCTTGGATGTGTGTGTGTGCATGTGTGTGCCGTGATCCACATGTGTGTGTGTGTGTGAATTTGATTTTGTGTTATAAAGTGTTTAATTCATATGAAATTGAATAGTAAATGTTTTTAATAGTAATTTTGACTTTTGGTCAACCAAAATGTCATTAATTTCGAAATTATTACAAAAATAATTATAAAATAAGTTTTGGAATTTTTAAAGAAATATTTTTCCCAAATTTTCCAAAATCGGTAAACTATGAAATATTTTTCAAAAGATAACCTACATTGTCAAATTAAACCTTGAATTTCATTTCAAACCTTACAATTAGAATTATAATATAGTTAATAAATATTTGATTAGTTAAAGATCCCATAAACCCTGGATTTATTAATTAAACGGGTAAATTTAGGGTTTACCGGGAAATCTTTAACGCATTACACAACGTGTATCTTTCCTAATTATTTCATTATGATGTTATGTGCAATTAGTTAGTTAGGAACTAAGAACCTAGTTCTAAGTCCATAGTAGTTATTACTTTCAGGCGAACATAGCATCGAAGAGTGGAATCCTCACACTTCCACTTAAGTCTCGGTATCGGTGAGGGTTTAAATCTTTTCAACTGAAATCATGATAAAATACTTTACTTTATTTTCTTGAATTTCCTTTCAAGTTATTCTTCCCTTTATGGGAAAATAATTCTTGTTAAATATTGAAAACATACATTTACCCGAAAAGTACTTAGTACTTTCTTACGGGTAAATATTCTCGTCTTGCAAGCAAAGTTATTGTTTTTCCTATGGGCCCGGTGGTCTTGGTAGAAGTAGTAGTCCGGGAGGCACGGGCCGAGGTCTACTATTATACCAGCCGCCAACTAGATCTTGGTGGTGGTCTAACTGGAGGTTAGTTATTCCACACCAAGTGACGGGAAAAGGTACGTCCCTCCCAAATTCATGTATATCGTCACTAGGGGTAGCTCCCTGAGGTGACACCGGAGGAAGAAGGATGGTATTGTATTGTTGTATTTCTTTTTACTGAGTAACGACATCTTGATCAATGTCGTTACGAATATTCTTGGTTTTTAAGGAGTTAAGGTTGGAGACGCCTAGCTTGCGGGCATCAAAATCATTTTCAAAACGGTTCATAAGTTTTCCAAAAAGTATAGCCTATATTCCCCCTACTCCTATTGTTTCAAAACAATATGAACCGGATATTATTGTCATATATTTATTTGTTACTATATAGTATATACAATTCAAACCAAGTCTTTCTTGGTTAAAACATTTCAAAAATCTTACTTATAATCCTAAATCCCAAACCCCCCGTCACTTAGTCATTTTGACTAACCCTCCTGTTCTTTCAATTCATGATTTCAGGAATCTATACAGCGACGCCTTAGAGGTATCTTGAAGCTTTAAGGTGTCACATTCCAGTCAATTAGAGTAATCACGAGTGCATGTACATCTTACAATAAGCACTCTTCTCTAAAGTCAGAACTTTTGCTGTAAACACTTATCCAACTTAATAATATGTGCTTTGTTATGTATTGTCCCCTTTTATTTGCTCAAGTTTATTTCCGTTGCATTTAAATTTCATACTCTGGTATTGCATAGTCTTGTCCGTTCGCCGGAGTATTTCTCGAGTGCTAGGTCTCACATCCACTCGGGGAGTACTACGGTGCGGGGTTGTAGTGTTAAGGGGTGCTACACAATGCACATCACATAGGTTCAAATTTAGGCATATCGGAGTAGTTAGCATGCTATCAAAGCAACGACATAGCAATTAAACTCATAACTCGTCAAATAAGCACATAACACATCCAATTATAGCATATCAAATAGCGCTCTCTTCTCTCTCCTTTGAGCTCGGTTTTACCTGCTTTTTTCCCTTCTCTTGGCTGCTGATTTCGAAGTGAGGGGAAGCGAGAGTGATAGAAGGTTAAGTTAGGGTCATATGGGTTCAAATATAGGGCGATTCGGTTAAGAAACGGGTCGGATATGAGCAAAACGGGCGAAAGTGGCAAATCTGTCACATGGGGCTCGATTCGGGCAAAATTCAGAGGATAAAACGGAGTTAGAAAAATAACAAGTTGGGTTCCTTAGCTCTATATCTCTGTTATGAGTTCGACGCCACTTCCAGAATTCCAATCTGAATTCCCGAGCTCAAGTTACGCCTTCCGGAACCCTAGGCGCGCTAAAACAATTTAGGCCCTCAAGTCCCTAACAATTAAAACGGTTAAAGAACCGTATCAAACGAGCTTAAAAACATAAAACGAACACGTAAACATTGCTACAACATTAGTTGGAGAATCCTTCCGGTCTTCAACCGATGGAACATTAACATTACTACACGAAGTTTACAACATCTCTTTTATGCCAATGCATCATTATCGGTTCTTCAATTCTTCGAGCCATGAGTGGGATCTAACACTCGTGTCCTTACATTTCTAAAGGCGTAAACCACTCTCTTCTGAAAGCCACGTGCAATCAAAGCCTTCCTTAGTGCCCCGATTGTAACAGAGTAGTTTTTGAGTACCCGAAGGTAAGTCTCTTTGAACACTCTTCCCACTCAAACTGTGCCTCTTTTTTGTCGTCCATGTCAACGGGATGGCCGCCTAAAGAAAGATGAATCTCCTGTCGAATCCCGATAACACTAGAGACTTCTACTCTGAGGTAATTCTCAGTTCTTCTACCAGATCGTGTAGTGGACAATACCCTTTTTGAAACCCAACTCGGTGGAGACCACGGAACGCTGGAAACGGATGAACAACTCTCGAAGCGAGCAAAGGGTATTTTATCTTCCACAGTTAACCTGTGCAGCTCACGGTAGTTTATACTCATCTTAAGGTCCCGTCTTCTTCTCTAGATAGGACTAAAGTACTCCAAATAGAAGTATTCAAATTGATGAAACTACCTTCCAAGAGCTCGTTAACTACGTCTTAAACTCCAACATCCTTGCTAGAGTCATCCGGTAGGGAGTCTTCAAACAAGGTCCACTCCGGGATAAAGATCACGACAACCTCAATATCCCTGTCGGATCATAATGAATCCCATCATTCAAAGAAACATCAAGAGATTCTTACTACTATCTTCGTCTCTTTGAGCTTGACTCGACCCTTCGGATATCCCAAAGATAAGTCACGTAGCTCGTCGCACCGTCCCGAATTAACCAACTGCTTCCACGAAGGATATAAACGGGTTAGCCTTCAATCCAATACCCAAAAATATCATTGAGCGGGCCTCCAAGAAACAACCCCTAACTCAACACAATACTCGAATAACCAACCCAAGACTAAGGTAGCTCCGTACCACAACAAGGCATCTTCAAGCAAACCACCGGGCAAACTCGACCCTCACAACTCACCAAACGCTCTTGGGCACTCAACTTACTCACTCTCTTCAAGAAGAGAGTTCACACACAAGAAGGCAACAAATGCAACAACAACAAGCAACAAGCAACAAGCAACAAGAAGCAATTAAGGTAGAGAAAAGATAACAAATAAGTGGGTTTCCCCGAATTTACATATGCGTGAATGAGTGACCATTAATGCAATTACCTCAATTCCGGGGTTTGATTTGGTCCCCAACTTGAAGCCTTTAATTCCTTCTCCTTTGTTTATTAGCCCTCGAACGATCATAATCTGGGGACTTGTGCTCTGAAGATCCGCAAGCGTAGCATCTCTTTAACCGAATCCAACATCCCTCGTAAGTGTGGTTGGTCCCTCAGCAATGAGAACACGGTGGGAATTCTCTCTCGGACCAAAGGGTCTTTCGGGGCTTAGATTTCTTCTTGTTACTCCTTTTCTCAGTCGGTATACATTGTCGACTCGGCTTCTTTTCAACTCTTAGATTGGAACATGAACCTAAGTCGAACGGTTGCTCTGGTGTATTTTCTTCATGTCTTTTCCTTGCCATCCACCGAGTTTCGATCCGCATTGTCCTCTCAATAGCTTTGTCCCATGCACTTGAGCAAACAAAGCTTCTCTAAATTCTCTCCGAAGGCCTTCCATAAAATATCTAGCCTTTACCCGATCATCGTTACTAATAGATGCTACATAATTGTTAGGAATAGTGCCCTTAAAGCAGATGTTTGCTTTACTATTTCCTTATAAAATCACAAACAATCTTTGAATAATAAACGAAATGATTTTGTTCATAGGCAATCACTTCTTTATGTGCTTATTTATGTCTATTTGGGTTTACTGTGTTTTGCATGTATTGAACTCCCCTAATCCGTTAACAATTTTGTTGTTATGAAAACGGTACATGAAATGAGTTCATAACTCCATAGACGAGGATTAGAAACTTCTCCAAGTCAATGAGTCAGACAGACAGTGGGAGTGTCGATCTTGACTCTGCTGAGACTTGCTTATATGATTATGTCCTTTTCAAGGATCACTCAGTTTCATGGAGTGATAAGTGCGTACGTTGGTGCGTTCATAATACATAAGGGTGATTGTTACAAGAACTTCATCACTGAGATGTTCCGCGTGAGAACATTCCTAAATGGGAAAGGAAGTTTTCTGAAACTTCCAGATTAGGAAATATCTCACAGGTCAATGATGTGATTCATTAATCTTTAGACTTGAGATTCTGTAATGGCTCATGTGAGCTAACTCTGTAATCTTTGATATAGGCTCAAAAGGGTGTCGCCATATGGACACCTGAACCACGGCCTATGTTGGGATTACGCGAGTGGCATATGTAGAATTAGTAGATTTGATAAAGGACCTACACTTGTTAAGAACAAGAATGATCTCTTACTGATTAAGTTACTCGTAGTCCCTTAATATTAAACCCTTGGCCAAGGTGGATAAAAGATCAAGACATCTACAAAATGGGATTTTGTAGGATTGAGATTGAAATGGGTATGAAACGAACTTAACTTTAAAGATCAAGAATATTTGGGCTCTGAGAATATTCCCATGCCTTAGTTCTTGATTGAGAGATGGAGTTGTAGGAGAATCGTATTTGACTGATTGTCATTGAATGAAAGGTTCTTCAATTCATTTCGTTATTTAGCTAGGGGTCACACACCCATTTCTAGATTACGGTAGTGTAATCTGTGAAGTGATTAATTAATTAGGGAATTAATTAATTACTGTCACTACTAATCGAATAATGAACTTAAAGGGTCACACACAAATGCCAGAATACGAGGGTTGTGGTAGGATGTTAATATGATTAACGAAGGATCAAATTGTTGATCGAAAAAGGAGCTGCAACACGGTAGCATTGCCACATGTCAAGGACACGTGACTACCACGTGCCACACATGCCTGCGTGGCTACCACGTGTCACACACACGTGGCTGATGCGTGGCTCCGATTTGTGGTTTATTCCACATATGAATTCTTTTCTAGAAATTAATTTATTATATTATAATTAATTAATTTTGATCTTTTAATTAATTATGAATTAATTGTTAAGACTATTCTTAAATTGACTTAACTCAATAGATAATTAATTAGGAATTAAATTATTTATTGAATATTGACTTTTAAATTTAGGAAAGTTGAAAAGTCTAACTTCCTATTGTAGGAGAGAGAAGGCATCTCTTGCAAGACTTGGAGAATAAGTTGGAAACTTATTCTTCCAATTAAATTAATAATAAAATGAGTTAATTAATACGCTTTGGAGGGCTTCTACTTTGGAGTCTAATTTGAGGGTCGTTCAAGGGATTTCGCTTGAAGGGGTGTTCGTTAGGCGGTAACGACATCACTAGAAAGCTTCTATCATTGTAAGTTTTTAAACACCCTACGATACGATACGAAAATTGCAAGACAACGATTAAATTTTTGGAAAATTTTAAACTTCCGCCGCTCAACTCTTTCGTGTTTTCCAACAAGTGGTATCAGAGCCACCTTCCAACGCTCGTATTATATCTTTATTGGTTTTTGAATTTTGATGACAATTATTGAATTTGAGTATATATTATGTATTCATGGTTTTTGTTTGAAATACGAAGTTACCGGATCAAAACTGCTTATTAAAAATTAAAGAAAAATTATTTTCATGTCAATCTGGTTTTAAGCTGTTTAGATTCAGATTGTTTAGAACTATTTTAATTCGAAACTGAAACTGTGAATCTTGAAAATTTCGCTACGAAAATCGAGAAACGAGACGGGTCTCGTGCGACCTAGCGCACTTCGCGCATGGGGTGGCGTGAGCTGCCCCGCCATGACTGCCTCGCCCGCCTAGAATCCTCCCGCCTTGTGTGCGCTCTTGTGGGCAGCCCCGTGCCCCTCGCGAGGGTCGTTCCGGGTCGACGCTTTGTTTCGTGTTTTAGGCTTCGAAAAATCGCGTTTTGTAAAATCTAATTTTATTTTAAATTTTGATTTTAATTTTATAAAATTATTTATTTGAAATAATTATAAAATTTGGGATTTTATGAATTAAAGTCAAGTTCTATTATTTTCAAGAAAATAATAAATACCATTTTGAATGATATTTTGACAAAAATTTAATTTTGAATTAATTGTGGTTTTATCAAATTGATTCGGCTTCGATTTTGAATAAATTCTTGAATAATGAACTTATATTCAAATTACTTATGTTAATTGTAATATGAAGTCAAGGGAATTTTAAATTTAGTTGGTAAATTTAAATTCAAGCGGAATCATCTCATAATTAGTATCATGCTAGGACATGTTATCTGCTAATTACTTTTGTGATACACTTTTTGTGGGATTTGTCCCGTTTGTTCTGAGGTTTTGAAAAACGCTTTTATATGTATCTAAGCTCTATTTTGTTTACTTTGCAAAGCTTTGATAAGTGTGCGTGTGTATAAGCAGGAAGTGGTTTGTGAGATAAGATAAGCCTTGTGGTATGTGTAAGCTTTGTGTGATAAGTGTAAGTGTAAGTGTAAGTTTGGGCCCCGGAGAAGTGGTATGTGATCTCGGGTCGGCCATGGGGTCGCCGGGCTCTCTCATCAACACGACTCCATTTACGGGAGACTTGGCTCTACCACAGGAGGTCGAGGGGAAAGCAGGTTCTCTTATGCCGACGGGTGCATGTGTCATGGCCTGTCGAAGGAGCGGGCGGGATCCCCCGACTCAATAAGTTTTAAGTGTGGGGGTTGAGAGAGTCACCTCTCTTCCCCAAACGGTGTAGGGGTGGGATTGATTTATGTTTCATTTTGTTTTTTTGCTTTGCCTTTGCTTATGGAGTAAGTGCGTTGGAATTCGAGCTTTCAGTTTGGTATGTTATGCTTTTGTTTATGGTTGTGAAACGGGGGCGGATTTCTAGACTCTAAAACTTGGTCGATTTTGGCCTTCGGCCTCAAACTTCTTTCTTTATATATCTATTACCACGGGTTAAAATGTTTTAGAATGAAAAAACCACGCCCGATTCACGAACCCTTTCAGCTTTGGTTATGTTTTGCTCTTATGTATATGTATGGGTGCGTGTGTTAGCCCCCTCACCAGTCTCTAGGACTGACCCTCATTGTTTCTCTCTTTTTCCCCCTTTGTTTAGAGTTTACAGGTATCTGTTTGGGAGTTGGAGCTAGGCGGTTGTCTTTGAGTAGTGGTTGAGGATAGCTCGAGTCACATGCATTGTACTTTGTTTTCTTTACGCATTTTGCTAATTTTGAAATATGTATAAATTTTCTACTTAGTTCTATCCTGGGATTTAGTTTTATATATTTGCCTTACATCTAAAATTGTATAAGTGTTATTTAGAGAACAAGATATGATTTGTGCCAGCCCGCTTTGAGTTTTTAATTATTTGCTTCCGCGATTATATTTCTTGTGCGCTCTGAGTAGGGTCTAGACCGCCTAGCTTAGGTTGGATTTTTGTTCGTCACCCGTTCGCCATGGCTTGATGCGTGGGTGAAGTTCCCATTTCGTTACATGTGTCGGGCTATGGTGCGGGGGATGTGGTGCCCTTCGCTCCAGGGTGTTACATCCAGACATCTAGAAAATGGGGTTTTCTAGGATTGAGATCGAAATGGATATGAAACGAACATAACTTTAAAGATCAATGAATATTTGGCCTCTGAGAATATTCCCATGCCTTAGTTCTTGATTGAGAGATGGATTTTTAGGAGAATCGTATTTCACTGATTGTCATTGACTGAAAGGTTCTTCGCTTCATTTTGCTATTCGGCTAGGGGTCACACACAAATGCCAGAATACGAGGGTTATCGTAGGATGTTAATATGATTAACGAAGTGTAACATCCGCTCGTCTGGCCGTACAGGTACGCCTTAACGAGAGTGTTATTTGTGCTTTCTAATTCTTTATTTATGAAATTATATGTTATTTTAATTGTTATGTGATTATTTGAAATTATAAGAAATTAATTTGTTTATATTATGAACTTTGTGTTTTAACGTTTATACTTGCATGACCCGTAATTTGCTCGTTATGTGCCGGAATTCCTAAAGACTCAAATAAAAATCCCAAAGACTCGGATTCCTGCCTAGCAAATCCCCAAAACCTGCACAACTGAAAACCAAATGGGTTCAGTCCAAAAGGGATTGGTGGGTATAAAAACAGGGCATAAGTATAATATAAGACAGTAACTAAACATTCACATGCAAGCTATAATACCGAATGAGGTTTTTAAAGCATTTCCCAAATGGGTGAAATAAAGAAATCATCACAAGGGAATATAACAACCAATTTCCCATAGGTCTTTCGTAGCCCGGCGAGTGAGCGTGCATTATCTCCAACCAACACCTTGTGTAATTCATTAAACGTTCATTCTTTCTTTCTTTTCATGCATTACATTCTTTCGTGCACATACATAATTATTTACACCTTCTTCCTCCAGGTGACGGACAGGTTTGCAAGGCCTGGCCATCCATTCATTGACCAAAAGGGGTTACATGACTCCCCAGATGGCACTCAGCATCCATTCCTCGCTAACTCCTAACGAGGTCAGTTACGCCGTTATTTGGTTGGAACTAGTGTAAGGGATCACCGTCGGCCCATGCCTCCCCGGATAGCCACTCACACTAAGTCCCTCGGCCCCATTATGTGCGTTCATTCATTTCTCGCCAAAACATTTGGTAGGGTTCATAAATAAAGGCTTTACGTTGCAATCATGTACTCTTAAAACGACTTTATATACATATAATAAATTTTGGCTGAAATCTTTACACATTGGAAGTATATAGGGTCATTTAACTAAATATTAGAGAAACTTACCTTAGAATGACAAAAAGAGAGCATAAGAGCCTCACGGACCGGCCTCGTCTCCAACTGGATCGAAATCTGTGCAATGAAGGTGAAGTGAGACTCAAAATGACCATATAAGACGCTCGGCAATGTAATGATCATGATATGAATGCATAAAAGAGGATATTATGTAATGAACATGTTCATGTGCACGATTAATATCTTAAACACATATAACCTATCATTCCATTGCTTTCAAGAAACGTTTAAATCCGTTCAAGTTCATAATTTCCATATTTCATACCAAATCAATCCAAGGAATTTAAATAACGATCATGACACGTAGTATAACATGTATATATATCATACAAGTCATAAGATAAGAAATATATAAGCAATTAGGGTTCAAGTTGATAGCAAAGATCCATGCATGCGCATATTGGAACAATGAAGATACGTTAAGGCATAACTCGTAAAATATTCCATGAAAAATCATCAAATTTCATAACACCCAAGATAATACATTTTAGCATAGAATAGAAGTCATAAAAGAGGTGGAGGAAGATCAAACAAGCGAAGAAAAAAAAGAAAAACGAAACCGGAGTAACAAAAATCGGCAGGGAAGAATCCACCCCCATGGATTTCTGGTCAGAAACCTACTGACTCAAATCCACGCCCATGGATTTGGCTCAGTAGCGAAGAAAAAACTCAACAACAGGGTAAAAACGAAATGAAAGCTACAAGGCACAAACCAACTTACATCTCAACCCAAAAGCATACAAATTCAACTCATAAATTCACACATACTTGCCTCAACACAATTAAACTTAAGATGTGACGCCCCGACTTTTCGGCCGTACAGGTATGACGTAATTGTTTACCTAATTGCGCGAAATAATTATTCATATGTGATTTACATGCTTACTTTTTATTTTAAATATATTAAATGTGTATATATGTTAATTATTATATCCTAAGTTATTTAATATTTAGTATTTTGTGAATTCATTACAATTGATATTTATTGCCTAAATCGAACTTGATTGCAACGTGAATTAATTTCCCGAACTTGACTTAATTTCGTTGTGACCTTATTTGATCATTTCATGAACTTTGAGGACTTAATTGTTCACTTGTCTTGGAATTGTGGCTAATTGCATGACTTAATAAATGAAGGGACTTAATAGCAAATTGGCCATTTCTTCTTCATACTTAGCAGCAATTACGTATCATTCCTTTCCTTCATTCATACAAACATTACATACACATTTGCTCTTGCTTCCCTTGCCCACCGAGCTAACCCTCTCAAGATAGGTGGAAGATTTCTTCTTTCAAGCTTCATTTTTGTAGGTTTTGTGATCATTCAAGCATCATCAACATCATCTCACTCCATCTCTTTTCATCTCTTTTTCATTCAAGGTAAGATGGAGATTTTGTATGAATTCTTGGATTGAATATGTGAAGCTAGGGTTATGGTTTGGATTGGATAATTTACTTATTTGTTGTTGGAGACATGAATACATGCTTTTAGATTGAATTTATGCTTGAAGTCTTGGAATTTATGGACTTGGTTGATGAACTTGTATATGGGTTTGATATTGATAAATCTTGATGATCAATGCATGATACGAGTATATATGTTAGATTTTACGGTGCTTCAAGTATGGATACATGTTTCTTCAAGTTTTGATTGCATTTGACGATTGAAAATTGGTGTTTTAGTTGGTTTTTGATGTTGTCCGAGAACTCCCCTGTTTTTTTTTCTGCTGCGTACAGTTGACACGGGCGTGTCAACTTTGCCTTCTTCAGCATGACACGGGGGTGCACGATGGTCTGGTTTTTCTGTATTGTGATATGGGGGTGTCACGGATTGCTTTGTAATGGTGACACGGGCGTGTCACCTTCTGTTCTCATGCATATTGTCCGCTGTACCCAGGCACGGGGGTGTCACGGCTTAGTATATAAGGGTGACACGCTCTGTTTTTCATGCATTTTGTTTTGCATGCATGGCTGTACGTATGCATGTATTATATATAATACATGTATACATGTTTTATATAATGTAACATATTTACACATTTATATATGTTTAGTGAATATTTAATATTATTTGGATTTATTTGATTGAAATTGTGGTATTAAGAGTTCGAATGAATTGAATGATTGAATGAATGACTTGAATGTATGATTTAATTCCTTAATAGTGCACATGAACATAATCTTATCTTTTACATATTCACATCATGATCATTGCATTGCCGAGCGTCGTATTTGGTCATATTGAGTTTCACTTCACTTTTCTTACATAGATTTTGATTCAGTTGGAGACGAGGCCAGTCAGTGAGGCTCGTGTTTGCTCCTTTTTGCGGTTTAAGGTGGGTTTCTCTTCTACGTAGCTATATGACCCTATATATATCCCTTCAATGTGAAAGTTTTCGACCAAAATTATATATATAGAGAGAGTCGTTTTAAAGAGTAAATGTTTTCAACGTAAAGCCTTGTTTTATCAATCCTACCTAATCTTTTGGCGAGAAATGATCGAATGCACGAATGGGGCCCAGGGACTTAGTGCGAGTGGCTATCCGGGGAGGCACGGGCCGACGGTGATCCCTCACACTAGTTCCACCAATGAACGGCGTAACCGGACCTCGTTAGGAGTTAGCGAGGAATGGACGCTGAGCACCATATGGGGAGTCATGTTCCCCTTTTGGTCAATGAATGGGTGGTCGGGCCTGGCAAACCCACCACCAACCCGGAGGAAGAAGGTGTAAATGTTAATGAATGTGCACAAAAGAATGATTTGCATGAAAAGAATGAATGAATGAATGTTTAATGAATTACACAAGGTGTTGGTTGGAGATAATGCACGCCCACTCACCGGGCCAATAATGACCTAATGTTAATGAATCGTTATAATCCCGTTTGATGATTTCTTTTCACCCACTTGGGAAATTCTTTAAAACCTCACTTGGGATTATAACTTGCATGTGAGTGTTTAATTACCGTCGTTTATTATATTTATGCCCTGTTTTATACCCACCAGCCCCTTTTGGACTGAACCCGTTTGGTTTTCAGCTGTGTCGTGCAGGTGTCAAGGGAGCTAGGCGGGAATACGAGTCCTAGGTCTTGCATTCGTCTCTAGCTCTGTATTTTGGGTCTACACTTGCATACACTAATTATGATTTGGTTTATGAGTACTCTTATGTTTGATTGTATATGGATGTTATATTGGAGCGTACTTGTTGAGCCGTGATGGCAATTGATGATGTGTATGACATATTTTTGGAGTTGTGATGCTCATTATATATATATTTGATGTATGTTCGTTTATTGCTTCTGCTTTATTGTTAATTCTGATTTTATGGTTCAAGGGTTAGTCCCGCCTAGCATTGAGTGTGTGTATGTCCCCGTTCGCCGTGATTTAGCTCGGGTATGGATCGTCCATTTCATATTCGGGTCGGGTCTCGGTGCGGGGGATATGACACCTTGCGCTCGGGTGTTACATAAGAATCCAAGGAATGCATCAAGAAATCAATCATCAACTTCATTCAACCAACTTCATTAATGGCAAGTCATGAAACCTTCAACAACCAAGAAAAATAAGTCCATACCCACATAAATATATGTCTTGAGATCACCCAACACTCATGCAACTCAAAGGAAAACCAAGGATCCAAGTTGTATCAAGAAAAGGGCAAGAACTCTACTATTCATCATCTTCTCCAATACTAACTCAAATCTTGGTGAAATCCTATAATATAAGACTTAAAAGAACCATAAGGAGATATCCTACACAAATATAAGCTTACCTTCAAGAGATGGTGAGAAATGGTAGGGAGATGAGCTTAAATCTCCAAGGTTTTGAATAGTGGTCCTCTTATTTCTCCTTTTCTCTTCTTCTTCTTCTTTTGGATGAACTTTTAGGTTGTGGGCTGAGAGTGGTTCGGTTATGGGCTGATGAGGGAGAGAAATGAGTGGGTCTAGGTGTATATTAGTCAAGGTTTAGGTCTTAGGGGTGTTAGGGTAGGGCCGTAACTTAGGATTAGTCAAAATTTGTCGTTTTAAGTACGCGGTGCTTGTTTCGGTTGAAAATTGAGAATCCAATTTACCTTCGAAAAATGTGAAGTTTGTCCCATTCGATCCGAATCATTGATTCGAGTCTAATGGAGATGGCGGAACTCGATTCCGAGTTCCCGAGCTCAAGATATCACATACGGAACCAAGGGTGCGCTAATTGCTCGTTAGCCCCCGATTTGGATTCCAAGATCAAAATAAATTCAAAACTCCAGCAAATGAATCCGAAAACATGAAACGAGCAAATATCCATAATCATAACACGTATATATCCAACATATTAAATTTCCACGAAATTTTGAATTCATTTCGCATAGAAATGGCAAGTAAACGAATCATATAAGCGCATATAGTTCAAAATTCATATAAATTCAAATTCAAATAATTCCAAATAATTCAATTATTCAAGAATTGAAATAATAATAAAAGTAAATCATATAAATACATAATTAAGCTAATTTAAAGGCGTACGTAATCATCACATAATACATGCCTGTACGACTGAAAAGTCGGGGCGTTACATATACTTCATGCTAGATGTGTTATGGTTGATTCTTCATTGATAACTTGAATGAATCTTTGAGTTTTTGGGCTTTAAAACTGGACATTCGAACTGCTCTTCCCGGTAGGAACTACTGTCATGTTTTTGAGATTTGTTTGATGAATTCTTGCCTCCAATTTCGTGTATTAATGCTTGGTTATGTGAAATACATGTTGCGCTATGAATATACTCTGTTTTGCCCTGATTCCATGCTTCATTTCAGCTGCAAATGTGAGATATGGCCTGACTTGCATTCATTCCTTCTTTACAACGTTTTGTTTTTGGGTTGTGTTGGAGCTGCTTGTTGCTGCATTTTTGTGCATGAATTGGTGATGTTTTGATGTTGATTTTAGGCATGTTTTATGTGTCTTTGAGTCCTAAGAAATTCCCTAAGAGGTGCTGCGAAAATGCCCTGTTTTTCCCTTCCAAAACCGAACTACTACGTTTGTTTTATTTTCCGAATGAGGGGCATAACACGATCGTGTCCTAAATGAACTACAGCATCACACGGCTGTGTCAGAGGTTCAACTTGGGCAAATATTTTCTGAAAATTCGGACACGGCCGTGTCTGTTTCCTTTGCATTTTGGACATGGCCATATCATGTCACACGGCGGCGCCCGGGGGAATTTCTTTCATCGTTTCGTTGCTTTTAATTGCTTTCTCTCGTCCCATTTATGACTTGTATGCATTGTTAACTTGATATATTATAGCAGACCGGAGCGAAGGGCACCACATCCCGCGCGCTCGAGTCCAACGCGAGTAACAAAATGGAGACTTTGCACCTGTGCCAAACCATAGCAAATGGGAGACACACAAAACACACCCTCGCTAGGCGGCCTAGACCTTCAAGGACTGAGATAGTTAAAATCAGAGTAGCGGAAGCGATAAAACAATCATACAGAAATCCCAAGATCACAAATATACATATCAAAAGGGTCAAGTTAACAAATTAGTCATGCTAGATTATATACAAGATATACAATACCCATCAAGACCAAAACATCATAAGTATTCATATTACATCAACCAAAAAGTGCATAAGTAACTAAAATGTAAAACCACTACAATGCATGACGACTCAAGCTATACCACAAGTAAAACCCAACCGACACTTGCCGCCTTGCTTGACTCGGAAGTACCTGCAACTCAAAGAGAAGGAAAAAGGGGAAAACAACAATGAGGGTTAGTCTTAGTGACTAGTGAGGGGTTAACTCACACACCCGATATACATATAGAGCAAAGTAATAAATCAAATCGAAAGGATCCTTGAACTGAGAGTGGTTTTTGCAAGCCAAAGTGATTCCGGTGATATAGATATACATAGGTTTAAATGAGGAAAGTTAAGGCCAACGACCCAACATCACATGTTAGACATTTAGAAGTCCACTCTCGTTCCCTAGATCAACAAAATCAACCAACTCGGGGAGTACGAGTCACACCTTCCAACTTCCATATACAAAGGAACATAACAAAGCAAAACAAAGCAAAAATTATAATCCATCCCCGCACCAAGTGATAGAAGGGTTGACGGCCCTAACTATCCATATACACACGAGACAAGGTTTAATCACGACCTTGAAACCTTCGATGGTTATCTCGGCCGGCTCAAGAGAAACACCCTTCCTCGATCCTCCCAAGGTCGGGTAACACTCTCAAATGGAGGGTGTTGATGGAAGAGCTCGGCGACCCCTCGGTCGTCCCGAGATTACCGTACCACTCTCCGGGGCCTAAAACTTATCACAAAGATCACACACACATACCATAAAGCTTATCTTTCAAAGCCACATCTCGCTTACACACACACGCACACGAATAGCCAAAGTTTTCCAAACAAAACTAAAATAGCTTATATACTTTAGAGATTTGAATCACATGGAAGGAGAAAATTGAAGATTTTAATGAGGCCACCAATATCAAACAAGGAAGGATTCCAGACTGAAGGTGGGAGAATGATTCAAGTACCGAGAAATTTAAGGTATGATGAAAGTTAACCGAAGAACAAGAATTTAAGATCTTCAAAGAAATGCTATGACTTCAGGATCCCGGTTCAAGCACAAGATGACCCTCCCGAAAAGCAAGAAGTTGACATCGAACTCAACACTACTACTATGGTGAACGGTACATGAAGCATTCATGGCATTACATTTCATGCATATTTTAATATCGGGGAAACCCACGTGTTGTTACCTTATTCCTTGTTCTTTGATGCCTCTTGGTTCTTGCTTATTGTGTATTTCTTTCCCTTTTTGGTTCTTGTTTGTAGTGTGCTTCCTTTCCTTCTTAGTTTTGCTTGTTGTGTATTTCTTTTCCTTCTTAACTCTTGCTCGTTGTGTGCTTTATTTTTCCTTTTGTGTTAACTCTATTTTGGAGAGAGTTTTATGGTGTAGAGTGTTCGTGAGTGTTTGGTGAGTTGTGAGGAGTTTTACTCTTGTTGAAGTTGGCGGTTGCTTCCAGGAGGTCCGTTCAGGGCTTAAAGGTGTCATCGGGTACTAGATTGAAGGCTAACCCATTGATATTCCTCATTGAAGAACCGAGGATTGCCTCAGAGTAAGAGGTACGCTTTTGAGTGGGAAGAGGCGGTTGAAGAGAGTTGCCCACGGTGTTGGCTCTTGCCTAACCGGAGGTACGAAAGGCTACCTTGTTTCCAACCCAGGCACAAAGGAAGGCCTGTGTTGTTTGTTTCTTGTAAAAGAACTGTAGCCTACGCCTTAAGGAGTGCAAGGTCACGAGTTTATCCCGCTCTTGGTTTGAAGTTGTTTGAATTTTGGGGGAAACTGGTTGTAGTGGCATAAGAAAGACGTTATGGACTTTGTGTAGTAATGTCTATGTGCCAACGGTTGAGAATTCTCCAACTACTCCCGAATTTTTATTTGGGAAGTGGGGGCAAACGACTAGGACTTTGTGTCCGGTTCGCTATTTAAGGAGATAGGGTCTCGAGAAATCTCAGATCAGCATGGCGCAGTGGAAGTACGGAGTTGGGTTGTCTTTGGAGCCGTTCAAGATTCTGCTTAGGACCTGAGGATAGGTCCTTTTGATGGAGGGGAGTTTGTAACATCCCGCTCGTCCGGCCGTATAGGTACGCCTTAACGAGAGTGTTATTCGTGATTTCTAATTCTTTATTTATGCAATTATATGTTATTTCAATTGTTATGTGATTATTTGAAATTATAATAAATTAATTTGTTTATATTATGAACTTTGAGTTTTAACGTTTATAGTTACATAACCCGTAATTTGCTCGTTATGTGCCGGAATTCAATTCCATTTTTCTTGAAATTTTGATATGCGTGATATATTGATTTATGAATGTGTTTGCATGCTTGTTTTATGTTTTCGGGTTCGTTTGTTGAGGTTTTAAACCTTTAGTACTTGACGAGGGACATGAGGGCCTAACCAGTTTTAGCGCGCCTCATGTTCCGGAAGGCGTAACTTGAGCTTGGGAATTCGGATTCGAATTCCAGAAGAAGCGTCGGACTTGTAATGAAGAAAGGAAACTTTTGAACCTGATTTTTTATTTTTCTAAGCCCATTTGTACCCCCGTATTTCACCCGGAATGAGCAGCTTGCACCAAAATGACCCCTTTTTGACTAGTCTTGAGTGTGTGGGCCTAATCTAACCATGATTAAGCCTTAAACCATGACTTTTGTACCCAAGACTCATCTCTATCCCTTCCCTCAGCTCCTCATTCGAACCACACACTCACAAGAAGAAAGAAAAGCTACTGAACCATGGAGAAAGAAGGAGAAAGAGAAACCCTCATCCATGTCTTGTGATTTTGGAGCCAAAACTCTTCCATACTTCATCAACTCTTCAAGGTATACATATTTTCGAAATCTCCATTATTATATGATGATTATGATCCATGAATTTCATGTTTTAATTGAGATTTAATATGAGTTTGGTTGATACCATGAATAGGAAGGGTTAGAGCTCATTTCTTGCTTCTATGTCTTAGCTTGAGTTTGGGACTGAATTGTTGCATCTTTGGCGACTATATGAGCTTCCTTGCTTCCGTTCTTGATTTATACTTCATGCTAGATATGTTAGGGTTGATTCTTCATTGATAACTTGGATGAAACTTTGAGTTTTTGGGCTTGAAAACTGGACATTCAAACTGCTCTTCCCGGTAGAAACTGCTGTCATGTTTTTTAGATTTGTTTGATGAATTCTTGCCGCCAATTTCGTGTATTAATGCTTGGTTATGTGAAATACAAGTTGCTCTATGAATACACTCTGTTTTGCCCTGATTTCATGCTTCATTTTAGCTGCAAATGTGAGATATAGCCTGACTTGCATTCATTCCGTCTTTACAACATTTTGTTTTGGGGTTGTGTTGAAGCTGCTTGTTGCTGCGTTTTTGTGCATGAATTGTTGATATTTTGATGTTGATTTCAGGTATGTTTTATATGTCTTTGAGGCCTAAGAAATTCCCTAAGAGCTGCTGCGAAAATGCCCTGTTTTTCCCTTCCAAAATCGAACTGCTGTGTTTGTTTTATTTTCAGAAGGAGGAGCATTACACGGCCGTGTCCTAAATGAACTGCAGGTTGACACGGCCATGTCAGAGGTTTGACTTGCGCAAATATTTTCAGAAAATTCGGACACGGCCGTGTCCGTTTCCTTTGCATTTTGGACATGGCCGTGTCATGACTCATGGTGGCACCCCGGGGGAATTTCTTTCGTCGTTTCGTTGCTTTTAATTGCTTTCTCTCGTCCCGTTTGTGACTTGTATGCATTATTAACTTTATATATTATGTGTTAACCAGTATATTATGATTTATGACTTGATTTATTTGCTCGTTTTCGAATTATGATCCCATATGTGAAGTATGCTACCTTAACGTGCGTTTATGACCTCATGTCTCGTTTATATGCCTTGTATGATTATTTCTTACTCCTTATATGATATGATATATGTGTTATCTGAAAATTATGAATTCGTTTAATGTGATTTATGAGACTTATGGTTTAATATGAACTTGTATGCATTATATGTTAATTTGTTAATGTTCATACGAATCACTTGCATTCTTATGCCCTTATCGAGCGTCAATATGGGTCATTTTGAGTCTAAGTTTGTCTCTTGTTCTTTGCTTTGCTCTTAGGTTCATCCCGTTGTTGAGGAGGAGGTTCTTTCATTTGTTTTTGGCCCGTTCTGTTCGGTTTGGTCGACAAGGTGAGGTTTTCTTTCCTTTTAGTAATTATGACCTACAACCATATTTGTATTTCGAACCCGCATGCGACTTATATATGTATATATATATAGATATGTGTTTGATACATATTTTGTGGGATTTGTCCCATTTGTTCGGAGGTTTTGAAAACGCTTTTATATGTACCTAAGCTCTATTTTCGTTTACTTTGCAAAGCTTCGATCAGTGTGTGTGTGTGTAAACGGGAGGTGACTTGTGAGATAAGCCTTGTGATATGTGTGGTCTTTGCATTATGTGTGTGGGCCCTGGAGAAGTGTTATGTGATCTCGGGTCGGCCATGGGGTCGCCGGGCTCTCACATCAACCCAACTCCACCAAACGGAAGACTTAGCTCAACCTCGGGAGATCGAGGGTAAAGAAGGTTCTCTTATGCCGATGGTGCGCTTCCTGGCCCGTCAAAGGAGCGGGCGGGATCCCCCGACTCATGTTATGTTTATGTGTGGGGGTTGAGAGGGGCACCTCTCTTCCCCAAAAGGTGTGTAGGTGGGATTGATTTATGCCTTGTTTTGTTTTCGCTTTGCCTTTGTTTATGGAGTAAGTTTGTTGGAACTCAAGCTCGCCGGGTTGGTATATTTATGCTTTTGTTTATGGTTGTGAAATGGGGCCGGATTTCTAAACTCTAAAACTTGGTTGATTTTGGCCTTCGGCCTTAAACTTCTCTCTTTATATATCTATTACCACGGGTTAAAACATTTTAGAATGCAAAAACCACGCCCGGTTCATGAACCCTTTCAGCTTTGAATATGCTTTATTCTTATGTATATGTATGGGTACGTGTTAGCCCCCTCACCAGTCTCTAGGACTGACCCTTGTTGTTTCTCTCTTTTTCCCCCTTTGATTTGAGTTTGCAGGTACCCGTTTCAGAGTTGGAGCTAGGCGGTTGTCTTTGAGTCGTGGTTGAGGATAGCTCGAGTCTCATGCATCGTATTGTGTTTTCTTTACGCATTTTGCTAAGTGTTGAGATATGTAAAAATTTGATACTTAGCTTCTGTCCTAGGATTTAATTTCGTATAATTGCTTTGTATCTAAGGTTCTATAGGTATTATATCAAGAAAGCTATGATATGTGCTAGCATGCCATGAGTTTTAATTGATTGCTTCTGCAAATTATGTTTCTTGCTCACTCTGAGTTAGGGTTTAGACCGCCTAGCTTAGGTTGGAGTTTTGTTTGTCACCCGTTTGCCATGGCTTGATGCGTGGCAGTGTTCCGATTTCGTTACACGTGTCGGGCTATGGTGCGGGGGAGGTGGTGCCCTTCGCTCCGGGGTGCTACATGAAGGATCAAATTGTTGATTGGAAAAGGAGCTGCAACACGTGAGTATTACCACGTGTCAGGGACACGTGACTGCCACGTGTCAAGTATACCTATGCGACTGCCACGTGTCACGCACACTGTGGCTGATGCATAGCTTCGATATGTGGTTTATTCCACACGTGAATTCTTTTCTAGAAATTAATTAATTAATTTTGGTCTTTTAATTAATTATGAATTAATTGTTAAGACTATTCTCAAATTGACTTAACCCAATAAATAATTAATTAGGAATTAAATTATTTATTGAATATTGACTTTTAACTTTAGGAAAGTTGAAAAGTTCAACTTCCTATTGTAGGACAGAGAAGGCATCTCTTGCAAGACTTGGAGAATAAGTTGAGAACTTATTCTTCCAATCAAATTAATAATTAAATGAGTTAATTAGTGAGCAAGAAAACTCATCCACAAGGTTTAGGAAACCCTAAGTGGACGATCCACACTAGTATATATACTAGTGGTGGTGCATATCTTATTCTTTAGACCAACACTCGAGAAGTGTTATGTTTTTGAGAAAATTCAAAAGAAAAGTTTTCAAAGTAAATCCTAGCCAAACACAGGCCATAGAACTAGCATTCTCACTCACTTGATTGTGTTCTAGGACTGATATGGATACGCTTTGGAGGGCTTCTACTTTGGAGTCTAATTCGAAGGCCGTTTGAGGGATTTCGCTTGAAGAGTGTTCGTTAGGCGGTAATGACATCACTAGAAAGCTTCTATCAATTTAAGTTTCTAAACACCCTACGATACGATACGAAAATTGCAAGACAACGATTAAACTTTTGGAAAATTTTAAACTTCTGCTGCTCAACTCTTTCGTCCTCTTGAACTCCTCCAAATATTCCATAACGGTTTTGTCCCCTTGCTTAAGAGTAAGAAATTCTTCAAGTCTTCGCTCTTGTAGGACAGTTGGTGTATACCTCTTTCTGAATTCCCGAACAAACACATCCCAAATTACTTCTTCGTTTGTCGCCCTTATTTGTTGAGTAACTCTTGTCCACCATAATTTTGCTTGCCCTTGTAGAATTAGGGTAACAAGGCGGACCATGTTTTAAGGATTACATGGCCATACTTGAAATATTCCCTCTATCTCCGCGAGCCATTCTTCGGCCTCAATATCATTACATCTACAGAAGTTCGAAGGATTGAAAGTCCCAAACTCCCGGTATAAAGTTTGTAACATCCCGATTCTTCGGCAATCCAGGTGCGGTGTCACGAGAGAGTTTAATTCCGTATTTATGTGATTAGCATACTCTAAATGTCAATGTGTAATTTATTTAAGTTATATGTGCTTTAGATTTAATTAAAGGTTTGGGCTCGAATGTCCAATATTTGAAAGTTCAGGGACCTAATTTTAATTAGGGCGTTTTGGCCTTCGTGGCAATCTTGAGCTCGGGAATTCAAATTCGAATTCCAACCTTGTCATTGAGTTCATTTCGACGATTCGGATTCGATGAAATTAACTTTATATTTTTCTAAAGCCGTTTGACAGCCCTGCCGTTTTAAAATCCGATCCGAGTGGACCAGATCTTTTGACCTGACCCGTTTTCACTTGACCCTACCTATTTTTGCTCTAAAAAGAGCTAAAATTAAGCCATTTCCCACCCCTGCTAAGTCTGCATGATTTGAACGTACGTATTAATATAAATTAAGCTCCGTTTGTTCTGTTTTGCTAAATTACCCTATATATATATATATTATCACGAGCAAATGTTTTGGTGTGCAAAAACTAATCTCGGCTTCACGAACATTTTCTTTTAACGTGCTTTGCTATGTATATATGTATAGCGTGCGTGTGTTAACCCCTCGCTCAGTCAAGTGTGACTGACCCCTCCCTCTTTACGTTTTAGCTTTGCAGGTTTGCTTTGGAGTTCGAGCTAGGCGGAGTCTTTCGTTTGTGGAGTCCGTTTGAGTCGGTCTTTCACTTAGTCTGCATTTTGCATTTTGTATTTCGTATAGGAATTATACTTATACGTTATGATTTCACGTTTATATATATGATTTGCTTAGTTATGATTTGAATTTGGGACAGGCTTCTAGGACTAGTATGAACCCGTTTGTATTTATGAATTATGTTATAATTTGATTTCGGGACAGGTTTGCAAGGCCTGGCCATCCATTCATTGACTAAAAGAGGTTACATGACTCCCCAGATGGCGCTCAGCGTCCATTCCTCGCTAACTCCTAACGAGGTCCGGTTACGCCGAGGTTTGGTTGGAACAAGTGTGAGGGATCACCGTCGGCCCATGCCTCCCCGGATAGCAACTCACACTAAGTCCTTGGGCCCCATTCTGTGCATTCAATCATTTCTCGCCTAAACATTTGGTAGGGTTCATAAAATAAAGGCTTTATGTTGAAATCATTGACTCATTAAAACGACTGTATATATACATATATTAAGTTTTGGCCGAAATCTTTACATATTGGGAGTATATAGGATTATTTAACTAAATAGTAGAGAAACCCACCTTAGAATGACAAAAGGAGAGCACAAGAGCCTTAATGACCGGCCTCGTCTCCAACTGGATCGAAATCTGTGCAAGGAAGATGAAGTGAGACTCAAAATGACCATATAAGACGCGGCAATGTAATGATCATGATATGAATGCATAAAAGATGATATTATGCCATAGAAACGTTCATGTGCACGATTAATATCTTAAAGACATATTAACAATCATTCCATTCCTTTCAAGAAGCGTTTAAATCCATTCAAGTTCATAATTTCCATATTTCACACCAAATCAATCCAAGGAATTCAAAGAACGATCATAACACGTGATATAACATGTATACATATCATACAAGTCATGAGATAAGAGATACATAAGCAATTAGGGTTCACTTTGAGAGCAAAGATCCATGCATGCACATATTTGGAACAATGAACACACTTTGGGGCATAACTAGTAAAATACTCCACGAAAAACCATAAAATTTCATAATACATAAGTTAACACATTATATGACATGTTAATGAAGTGTATAAACCAAAAAAGAGCCCAGGAAACCATGCAATTTAAGTTTGAAGTTCGAATTCTCATGCAGATGGGTGAAGGGTCGCGGCCGTGACCCATTTCCTTCATGAAATGGTAGCGGCCGCTACCCAATTTATTCCGAATTTTTCTCCAATTTTTCAACAACTTGAAACATGGCCAAAAATGGGTAGTGGGCGTGACATGAAATACACATGTTTCAGGTGGCAGGCGAGACCTGAGTGAACAATGCAGCAAACACACTCACAAGTTGCGGCCGCTACCATTTTTGCTCTAATCGCAGTCGCGGCATCGACCAACCTATACCAGCAGCACAATTCAACGAAAATAGAACAGAGGCCATGCCAAACCTTAACTAACATGCCCAAGTATGATTTAACCACAGATATGCAACAAAACATCCACAAAACAACACTCAAACATGCCCCCAAAGTGATCAAATATGAGGAGGACGAATATGTGATCATTTTATGCAATTTCTTCAAAGTTCCATTAATGGCAACTCATAAATCCTTCAACTACCACATAATTCATGATCATAAATGAAATGAGGAAGTTAAGGCAACCACTTTCATGCTTTAAAACAACCACAAGCACCAAGGAATGTAGGAGATCAAGTTATGGCACCAAAACGTAACTATTTCATCATCTTCCCCAAACTCCATGAAAACATGCTCAAAATTAGGGATGCATGGTTCAAAATGACCCATAATGAATGTTTATTACAACTCTAAACTCACCTTTTGGATTGGATGAAGGTTGGAAGAGATTTGAGCCTTGAATCTCCAAGTATGGCAAGGTGACGGGGATGAACTGGAGAGCAGGGGAAAATCGCGATTTCAGGCCAAAAGCTTAACAAAAACCCCATCCAAACCATTCTATCTCCATGCTAACACATCAAGGTCAGATAATATTACAAGAATTCATTCATTACATGCAATTTTCTGGGCCAAACATCAAACAAGAAGTAAAGGAAAGTGCAGAGCAAAGTTCATCAAATCTCTTCAAGCCAAACTTCAAGATCAATCATGGTGGCTCAAAATCTCCTTAACCAACTTATGAAATCAGTTCAAATAATTTCATATTCAAATATTTCAATTAATCACATATTTAACAATTTAATAATAAGGTATAAATATATATAAAACACTTATAAACAATTACTTTGCGCAAATTGGTAAACACATATGGCATATTATACGACCGAAAAAGTCGGGGCGTTACATGAAGTCAGTCTACGTGATACGTACGTACGATATGATAAGTATAATATGCATAAGAATATGTATATCTGTCTGTCTGTAGCGGAATGTGAATTTTGCCTTTATGCCTTATATCTTTGTGCGTTATGCCTGGGGCCCCGACGTCCGTGTGCTAAGGATGTACCGAAACCCACCTGAGCGTAGGTTGGGGGATGGAGTCCGAGGGTTTAAGAAGCATTGAGCACTCCCCTCATCCGCTTATGGATGGCTAGGGTTGCGCAACCCTTCCAACACCAAGTATATTTGCCTGGTATGTATCATTTTGGTTTGTTTTGTGGAAGTTTGCACTCGTGCCCGCCGAGTCTTGTTACGTTTGTCATAAGTTCGTGAAACGGGGGTAGATTCTTAAATTAAGATAAAATTTGGTATACTTTTAAACTAATAAAATATGCTCCGATATGTGTACTAAGTCTGCATGAATTTGAATGTATGCTTTGATCAATGTATAAGTTAAGTTTTGTTCGTTCTGTTTTGATAAATCACCTTATTTATATATATTATCACAAGCAAATATTTTAGCGTGCAAAACTAATCCCGGATTCACGAACATTTAATTTGGAATGTGCTGTGCTCTATATATATGTAGGTGTGTGTGGGTTGCCCCTCGCTCAGTCTTTGGACTGACCCCTCCCCCCTTATGTTTTTTAGTTGCAGGTTCAGGTCGTTGAAGTTCGTGCTAGGCGGCGGTGTATCGTGTTTGTTGAGTCTGTGTCTGTTCGTTTAAGTTTGTTAAGTATTTTGTTCTGAATTTTGATTCGTAAATTCTGTATAAGGTATGTTCTATACAGGTTTATATTTATGTATTGAATGTGTGAAATTGGGGACAGGTTAGGACAGGTGCTCAGATTAGATGAACCCATTTTGTTGTGTAATTGTTCGGACAGGATAGGACAGATTTACCGGATTAGTCGAACCCGTGTAGTAGATTTTGATTTCTGTATTACACTGTATGTTTAATGTACGTAAGTTTTTGAAAGTTGGTATTTTGCCTGGCTTCCACTATCATGTTTTGCATTCTTTCTTTTGTACAGGGTTAGATACCACCTAGCTAGTGTGTGTGTTTTTGTTTGTCACCCGTTCGCTGTGACTTGGTGTATGTGCGGACTTTTCATTTCGTACACGTGTCGGGTCATAGTGCGGGGGTGTGGTGTCCCACTGTTTGGGGTGCTACATCTTAAGTGGTATCAGATCTACCAGGTTCATAACCGGTGCTGTGGAGTGGTTTTGTGTCAGTCTAGGTCGTACGGTATTGGAATATGTGCTCATTGCATTTGTTTGACATGAACTTTTTAGTTCCGTGCATGAATTTGTTTGAGCTTATGTGAATGTGTATATGCTATGTAACGCCCCAGTTTTTCAGAAGTTTGAGCATGACGTATTCGTTTACCAATGTGCGCAATTTAATTAATGATATATGCTTCATTATTGATTTTATTAATTGATCGTGAATTCTTGAGACGTTTGGGCATGTGTGTTTATGTTTGTTGTCGTTGCTATTTGGTTTGATTTCTGTTTTTCGTGGAAACTTAGCATGAGTGAATTATGTGACTTATGATTATGTTTATATGCTCGTTGCATGATTTTATTCTCGTATGTGTGAGTTTTGGATTCTTTTGTGTGATCAGAACCAAAAAGGGGGCTAAAGAGCATTTAGTGCACCTTGTGTTCCGGGCGGCATATCTTGATCTCGGGGACTCGGAATCGAGTTCCGTCACCTCCTTTGGATCCGGATCAATAAATCGGAGACAATGGGACAAGCCTCATATTTTTATAAGATTAATTGAATTGCCAAATCTTAACCGAAACAAGCCCCTTGCGCCGAAAATGACAAATAATAGCTATTTCACGTTCATGGACCTGTCCTAACGTACCTAGACCCTAACCATTGACCTATACCCACTTGCACACTCTCTCTCTCTCCCCCATATCAGCCCCCCCACCGAACCAAACCCCCTCTCACTCACCAAACTCAGCCAAAATGGAGAGAGAAAGAAGAAGAAAGAAGGAAAGAAGAAGGAAGAAGGAGAACTATTCAACCCTTGGGTATTTGAGCTCATACCCCCTCCATTTCTCCTCCAAATTGAAAGGTAAGACCATATTTGTGATGTACATCTCCTCATAGTCATTTTGAGTTAAGGTTTGCATGATTTCTCCAAGTGATGAGCCTGTATTGGCATATGGGTTGAATAGTGAGGGTTTGGGAAGAATTGATGAATTCTAGCTTGCTTCCTTGTGGATTCTTTTGGTATGAAGTACGTATATTGCTCCTAAGACATCAATTTTGATATGTATGAACTTTCTTTGGTTGTTGGATTAGGATTCATGATTTTGCCAATCATGAAATTGAAGTATTGCTTGAGCTTGCTCCATATTCATTCCTTGCATGAGTTGTTGCAACTTTGGACCATTAATTGGCTTGAAATGCATGAATTCTTGCTACCTTAACTTACCTATGTGTGTTAATTTGATGTTTATATGGTTTAGCATGAGTTTTGCCCTGTTTGTTGTGTGTTTTTCGCCATTGACCTAAATCCGCGAGGGTGGATTTTTCCTTTTGGAAAAATCCACGGGGTGGATTTGAGGCAGAAACTTTGGATCCTCCCCTGTTTTTTGACTGAGATTGTTTTGTCCCGTTTACCCTCATACGAACTTGGATTGACCTGATTTTTAAACCCGCGGAAACCTCTTGAAGTCTAGAACATCCTACAATTGGAATCAACTCAATATCTTTTCTCAATTATGAGTTATGATTGTTTGAAAATTGTGTCGCTAAATAGCCAAACTTCTACATTGGCCCAAACTTCAAACCTATGCCATTTTCACCTCGCTTTGAACCATGATTCGTGCCACATATCCTTGAAAACATCTATGTGTCTAGTTTCACCTCCAACAAGAAAAACATAATTCCAATTTCTCAAACTCAAGATATACCCATTTTTCTACAGCTTGCGCATTTCCGAATTGTCAACTTTTCCTAACTTTTGCTAAACTTTGCCAAAACTCGTTCTATCTCCTTCCTTGCACTTCCTCGACCCCTTATGTGACTTATATACTATACTAACATGCTTTATGAGATGTTTTGATTAGTGTATGAAGTTTATGACTTGAATTGCTATGAAATATGAAAGTTATGAACGAAGGAACTTGATAACTCCATGTATTGAATGTACTTGAATGAATTATGTGATAAGGTGCCTTCATGACATGATTTTTACTTCATATACATTTCTAACATGTATTATCTTGGGTATTATAAAATTTTATGATTTTTCATGGAATATTTTACGAGTTATGCCTCAAAGTGACTTAATTGCTCCTAATATGCGCATGCATGGATCTTGACTCTCAATGTACACCCTAATTGCTTATGTAACTCTTAGTTTATCACTTGTATGATATGTATACATGTTATATCACGTGTTATGATTATTATTTGAATTTCTCGGATTTATTGGGTATGAAATATGGAAGTTATGAACTCGAACGGATATGAACGTCTCTTGGAATGAATGAATGACTTGTTTACATGACTTTAAGTAATGAATTGTGCATATGAATGTTTCCATGATACCATATCATCTCTTATGCATTCATATCATATTCATAACATTGTTGTGCGTCGTATTTGGTTCATTTGGAGTCTTGAGTCTTACGTGTACCCTCTATTGTCCTTTGTACAATTTTCTCCAGGGCGAAGACTTGCCGGGTTCATAGGACACTTTCAAGTCCTCTTGTTTTCTTCTTGGTTTTGGTGGGTAAGGTGTAAAGGTGGGTTTCTCTTCTATTAGTTAACTGACCCTATATACTCCCAATGTGTAAAGATTTTGGCCAAAACTATTATACGTATATAGAGTCGCTTTTCAAGAGTAAATGTTTGCAACGTAAAGCCTTTATTTTATGAACCCTACCAAATGTTTTGGCGAGAATGAAAGAATGAATGTTGTGCACAGAATGGGGCACAGGGACTTGGTGTGAGTGGTGACCCGAGGAGGCATGGGCTGACGGTGAACCCTCACACTAGTCCCACTAATGAACGGCGTAACCGGACCTCGTTAGGAGTTAGCGAGGAATGGACGCTGAGTGCCATCTGGGGAGTCATGTTCCCCTTTTGGTCAATGAATGGATGGTTCGGGCCGATCACCCGACCATCACCCGGAGGAAGAAGGTGTAAATGTTCATGAATGTGCACAAAAGAATGTTATGCATGAATGAAAGAAAGAAAGAATGTTTAATAAACTACACGAGGTGTTGGTTGGAGATAATGCACGCCTACTCGCCAGGCCACAAAAGAACTAAAGAATGAAAATGAACGTTATAATCCCTTTTGATGACTTCTTTATCTTCCCCACTTGGGAAAATGCTCAAAAACCTCATTTGGGATTATAACTTGCATGTGAATGTTAAATATTGTTGTATATGCTATTTATGCCTCATTTTATACCCACCAGTCTCCTATAGACTGAACCCGGTTTGTTTTCAGTTTTCTTGCAGGTTTGGGGTGCTAGGCGGGAAGTCGAGTTTGTTAAGTCTTTCGGTCAAGTCAGAGTCAGTTCTTATGCATAGTGTATCATGAATTGTTTAAATTATATAGAATATATGATTTGTATTGATTATTGCTACCATCATGATTTCTGAATAAGCTTATAGGAACAGAAAGAATCCGTAATTGATGTTTTGTGATTTTATTAAATTTCAGGATTAGGTATCTATGTTAGTTGAACCCGTTACTCTTTGCTTACCTTGCTATTTATCAATGTACTTTGCTTCCGTACTGGTATTATTTCTATTGTAATGTTTCTTTGGTTGCGAAAGTTAGTTCCCGCCTAGCATAGCGAGTGTGTGTGTCCCCGTTCGCCGTGATTTAGCTCGGGTATGGATTGTCCATTTCATATTCGGGTCGGGTCTCGGTGCGGGGGATGTGGTACCTTGCGCTCGGGTGCTACATGCTATGACTATGATTCTTTGCAATATATTTTATTGATGTGCTATCAATTTTATAAATTTCGCGTTGCATCTATATTAACTAGGTGCTCTTATTTCTTTCCATTATTTGACAAATTCACGCACTAACCTGCATGTATAGATGTCTGTTTAATTTGTGAATTGCAGGGTATCATCACGACGCTAAAAGTTGTTGTTGACATGATAGTACTTCTTCCTTCTACCAGATTGTTGACCGAGGATTTCAAAGTGATACCAATGATACAAATTTGAACAGGAAGTTCTAACCCCAACCGATCAAGGATCTGATAATCTCTCAAGTTAAAGAAATTGGCAATCCTAACTTCCTTGTCATGGTGAATGATACACTGAGCATCCATGGCACGAGTATACATGCATCCTTTAGTTTGATTACTTCCTGTTATTATGTGATATATTTTTCAAGTGTGCTATGTGTTGATTATTATAATTCCTGACTTTGTTTGTGTGCTTGAGTGTGAGGGAGATTTAATTCTCTCTGATTGTGTGTTAGAGGGATGCTGGATTCTCTCTATATTACGTGACAGAAAGATGTTGGATTCTTTCTGAGTTTTGTACACGAGAGATGCTGGATTCTCTTGTACTTAGGTATTCGAGGGATGCTGGATTCCCTTGAATTTAGGGGTTTGAGAGATGCCGGATTTTTCTCAAACTAGAATATCTGGGAGGTGTGGAATCTGTCACACTTAGGTTGAGAGATGGGGTTCTCTTAATTCTGTGTTTGAGAGACGGGGCTTTCTCAATTATGTGCCTGAGAGACGGGGTTCTCCCTTTTGTGAGTGCCGAGGGACGGGGTTCTCACACTTGCGTGTTGAGAGATGGGATTCTCTCTTATTTGTTGCAGTTGCGTTACGTCTGGCCAGACGACGGCTTGCACGCGACGAGGACAGGACGGGTATCAAGCTTTGGGTGTAGTGGCCTAGTGGTGACCGAACGAGTTTGAAACATCCAGTTCGTTCGACGTATAAGGTACGCCACGTTTCAACCTTTTTATGTGTTTAATTATGTGATTTTGTGCTTTGCACGGCCCTATTTTGAACTCTTTTAGAGTTTAGGGGCCTATTTGTAATTTTCTCTTTTTAGGGGTTTTTTGGTCATTTCTCATTCGATCGAGATTTTGACCTTTTTAACCCCTTTAATGCATTCGGGGCATCGAGATGAGTCCGTAGACTCTAAGTTTGCCCAATTCTGACGACGTTAGCCTTTCCTCTCAAACGTTTTACGCGTGAGGACAAGGGATAAATACCTGGATCCTCGTTTTTCGTGCCAGAGCATCAGACTTCAGCTCTTTCTCTCTCTCTCTCCTGCGATCTCTCTTCCCCCTTCCACCTCTATTCACATGCACAAACATACACTAATCCAAACTCGGCCATTTCTCGACGGATTTCGACGAATGAATAGTCCATTTCTAAAAGCTCGACGACGTGGTCACAACCGTACTAAGATCGTGGCCCGACAACAACCAGAGGTGGGCCTTTTTGCTGATTTTCAGTCGCGGCATAAAAGGGGGCGGACCACCGCCACTTCGCCGCCCCCTCGCGGCGGTTTTTGGAGGACTTCCGGCAACACGCGCCCCAGGCCCTGTTAGAAGACTTCCCGGCGTAACTCTGGACGTTGGCGGCGTGGCCATTGGGCCTGCGGTTGGGCCTCACATCCCGCCTGAAGCTCGCGACGGCGGCGCGTTTCGCCGCTGATGATTTCCAAGGTTTTCGACCCTCCCGAGTTCATTTTCGGCATTATTTTGAGCTATTAATCGCTGTACGTGGCGGTTCGGCAAGGTGCAGTGGCGGTTCAACGGTGGAGGTCCGCTCCGGTGATTTTTTCCGGTAACCCCTAAAGGGGATTCGAAGGCCTCGTTACAGGTAAGACAATACCTCTTACGGATTCGATTTTCGTTCCCCGGTTTGGAAGTAATTGGATTTTGAAGATTTTAGGGTTTCGTGTTGTTAGATCTGAAATTGGAAGAGATTGGCTTGGATTTTTCAGAAATTGATTGAGGAATTGGAACGAGCACGAGGAGTACTTGCACGGGTGATTTTTCGGGATTTTTCCGGCATGCTCCGGTGGCGGCCGAGCGGCGGCCGGCCACTGTTCCGACGGCCCCGATGGTGGCGTTCGGGCAGGCTTCGGACAGTTCATCCACCTCGTCATGGTGAGTCCAATGCCGCTTTACGTTCGTCAATCGGACACTCGGTTTGTTTGTTACGAATTTATTTGTGTATTTGGGACATATTATATTTAATTGTTTTAAATGCAAATTAATTGCCATATGCTTGAATTGTCGACCGAAATGTATTTCAATGTATACGACATCAAGTATGAAATGAAATGTGATATGTATAGAGACTTTGATTTGATAAATTGAATCCCGGTATGTTAAATTTGTGCTATTTGTTTAACTTAGAGGGGATGTTTGTGTAATTTTCCTAAATATGTAAATTTGTATGGATTGAACTAATTAATCCATGTCGATTGATAAACAAATATGCTAATTATGATTTCGTTATAAGAAGTTAATATCCCTAACCTTGAAACTTTGAATTAAGGTTTAAACCATGTAAATTGGGATTTAATCTATTATGTAAAATGTGAATTTGATTTGATTGCTTTGTAAATGTGCAATATATGAACCTATTATGCAATATATGAATTGAATGAGACTTATATGATTAAATTAGAAACTTTTGCACGTAAGAAATAAGTTATTCATACAAATATGAATCGGATATGCTATGAATGAATTGATATGAAATAATGTGAGTTGTATTGCCTTTTAGTTTCTTTTATGTGCATTAATCGTGCACATTAACATTCCCTAATATTTAATATGATTTCATTGAACTATATAATGTTTTCTTTTGCATGTAATTGATTTGAATTTGAATCCTGCTTATGTGATTGCATCCCTTAAGTGCCTGAGCATTGCCGTGTGTCTCTGTGTGGTTGTCTGAGTCTGAGTCTGAGCCCTGTGTTGTGTTTTGTATGTCCAGTTGGTTCAGGTGCACCCGGGGTGGTGACAAGTGGGTCGTGCAGGTTTCGGGGTGGACCATTTGCTGTGTCTTCAGCTTTGTCTGGTACCAGGTGAGGTTAGGATATAGTTAAACCCTACTGTAATGTGCTCGTTTTCGAATGTATATGTAGATATGTGCGAAGTACGTGTTCAACTGGTTTTGTCATATGATATGATTTCAAAAGTATAAACGCTATGTATGAGCCTATGTATGCTTGGTTTCGATTTGATATAATTTTGAAGTCAGTCTGCGTGATATGTACGTTCGATATGATAAGTACGATATGCATGAGATATGTCTGTCTGTCTGTCTGTAGTGGGATGTGAATTTTGCCTTTATGCCTTATGTCTTCGTGTGTTATGCCTGGGGCCCCGACGTCCGTTGAGCCTTGTTACGTATGTGATAAGTTCGTGAAACGGGGGTAGATTCTTGAATTAAGATAAAATTTGGTGTACTTTTAAACTAATAAAATATTCTCCGATATGTGTGCTAAGTCTGCATGAATTTGAACGTATGCTTTGATCAATGTATAAGTTAAGTTTTGTTTGTTCTGTTTTGATAAATCATCCTATATATATATTATCACGAGCAAATATTTTAGCGTGCAAAAACTAATCCCGGATTCACGAACATTTAATTTGGAACGTGTTGTGCTCTATATATATGTAGGTGTGTGTGGGTTACCCCTCGCTCAGTGTTTGGACTGACCCCTCCCCTCTTATGTATTTTAGTGGCAGCTTCAGGTCGTTGGAGTTCATGCTAGGCGGCGGTGTGTCGTGTTTGTTGAGTCTGTGTCTGTTCGTTTAAGTTTGTTAAGTATTTTGTTCTGAATTTTGATTCATAAATTCTGTATAAGATATGTTCTGTACAGGTTTATATTTATGTATTGAATGTGTGAAATTCAGGACGGGTTAGGACAGGTGCTCAGATTAGATGAACCCATTTTGTTCTGTATTTGTTCGGGACAGGATAGGACAGGTTTGTTGGATAAGCCAAACCCGTGTAGTGGATTTTGATTTCTGTATTGCATTGTATGTTTAATGTAAGTAAGTTTTTGAAAGTTGGTATTTTGCCAGGGTTCCACTGTCATGTTTTGCATTCTTTCTTTTGTACAGGGCTAGATACCGCCTAGCTAGTGTGTGTTTTTTCGTTTGTCACCCGCTCGCTGTGACTTGGTGCGTGTGCGGAGTTTTCATTTCGTATACGTGTTGGGTCATAGTGCGGGGGTGTGGTGTCCCACCGCTTGGGGTGCTACAGTACAGGTGTCTATGAATATGGACTCAAGTTTCTAGCTCTCACTGAGAAACTTACTTCCATGGACATGCCACTGAGAGATGAGCTGTGATGCCCCGTCCGATAAATCGTGCAAGTATGCGCCACGAGAGAGTTTACTTTACGCACTTATGTGATTTAATTCTCTTTTATGTGTTTAATTCCAAACTTTGATTGAAAGTGTGACTTAATTGACAAAAATCCAAAATAGTAAAATAAGAATTCTTGCATGACAACTTGAGAATGGAACTTGGATGAATTTAAATTAATTATTGGAAGTTGGTTTTAAATAGGACTTGGACCTATTTGTGTGTTTGGGCCTAACTTGAATTAGGTAAGTTTGGGTCATTCGGGACCAATATGAGCTCGGGAATTCGAATTCGAATTCCGACACCACCATTGGACTTGAATCGGTGATTCGGGTCCAACGGAATTTATTTTATATTTTTCGGAAACCATTTAGACTTTAAACCTTTTTAATTGGGACTTTTGGGCCGAAGGTCATTTATTTGGGCCCAAATCCTATTCAATCCTTTAGCCTCACATTTTATCTTGGAAACCCTAACCTTGACCTAAAACTATTAGCCACCATATAAATAGCTTTATTCCCTTTCATTTCATTTCAAACCACACAAGTTAGCTTCCAAGAGATTCATGGAGAAATTTCAAGAGAAAATCAAGACTTGAATCATTTTTCATTCTAAGAGCCCATATTCCTTAATTTCTCACTCCTTCACAAGACAAGGTAAATTTTGGATCTCTTTTAATGAGTATTTCTTGGTATGAACTTGAATGATAAGATCTTGAATTTATTTGAATTGGCTTTGATGATATATGTATTAATTAATTAATTCTTTGAGGCTGGAATTTCTCCCTGTTCATCCGCTTTCTTGCTGGAGTCGTGAACAGCAGCTTCGTGCTGGAGGGATTTGCTAAGGAGATTAGGATTCTCTATTATGCCAACTTCTGTATTTGTTTTACACTTGGAAAACGTAATGATTGCATAGAAATGGAATGGGATCTGGCAAACTAATAAATTTTCAAACCTTGAAACTCTTGTGCATTTGAATTTAATAATACTTGATAGGGTACTAGGTTGAAACTAATTGTTGTACGTGTGTGTACCTTGGTAACCGTGTTGATTACTTGGAAAAAGGGATTGGCATTTGGACGAGATAATTGAAGATTCAAACCTGCAGCCTTGTGCTCTTGAATTTAGTAAAGACTTGATAGGTGTACTATTGTTGAAATCATTTTGCTGCGTGAATGGCACCTAGGGAACCGTGAATGTTTGCTTGGAAATTACTTATAATTGGCTTGTATAATGTTTTCGGTTGTGGCGTTTATATGCAGCAACATAAGTTGGAAATTAAAGTCAACATCCCTCTAAATAATTATTAGATGCATTAATTGCTTGAAATGTAAAAATTAGGTAGCATGGACTTGCTTTCATCTTGCCTGCCGCCACGTACTTCTTTCATTTGATTTGGGGTGTTGAACCCTTGTGTTTTAACGCCACTAGCAGCTTCTTTAATTGCTCAAGTACATGCGTGTATATTGTATATTAATAAATGCTTGGGAATTCAAGTCAACATTCCTCAAATTAATTAAGAGATGTAATGTCCGCCACCTTACTGCCCCTCATTTCATTTAAATTGAGCATTGAGATTCTTGTATTTCAAATGTCTATGCACACCACTAGCTAATACCAATATTTATTTGATTCAATATGTGTGTGCATTAAATTTTAGGGCGTGAGTTTATGAATTAAAAAGGGGTAATGAAATTCGATCCCTTCTTTTGTTATTAAATTTATTCCGTTCTTCAAATACAAATATTAATTTTTAAATATTTAAATGCATTATTTTGAATATTGATGATATGACTTTAATTTATGTTTTAAACTTTAATACTTCATTTTAATTGGATAATTTCGTTTGAGAGCTCGTCTTATGTTATGCCATGTGACCTATGTGTACACTTCATCCCATAATCCATATCATTCCATAACGCATTCCATACATGATGTTATATGTTGCCGTGCGTCTTACTTGGTTCATATAGAGTTTAAGTCTGGGCCTTTGCATGTCTTGTCACAGAGTTGGGTGGTGCTGGTGAGCCCGAGGCTTAGAGTGTTTGGCCCTTCACACTCTCAGACACTACTACTACGAGGTGAGGTTTAGGATTTTGTATAGTTACGTGACCTATGGCCTTTACATGTTGATTTCTACCCTTGCATGCGAGTATGCTCTATTATAGATATGTATGTGTTGAATATGATATGTTGATGATCTTGTGTGAGTCCTGCGTGGATGGAGGTCATGAGGCTTAAAGTTCCATCGCGTAGGAAGGGTGTAAATATAAAACCAGTTTTTGAGGCATATGTAAGCTATTTTGGAAAATTCAGTGGTGTTATGATTCTGTAGCGAGTTAGCCATGATATATGGTATCTGTTCTATTATGTACTGTTCTGTATGTGGATCCAGGAGCTGGTACGAGTGGAGACCGGTACGGCATAGGGCCGTCGGATAAGCCACTGTGCTAGTTTCCATTTGAGATATCATTGCGCGACCTTAGGGTGATGAGGGAGGCGTGATATCTTGAGCCTTCGGTGTTTTATCCGGGGATGAATCTTGTGGGTTCGCTACCCTCTTGAGATCGAGTCTATTTTTAGACGGTGTTATTATAGATGGTTTTGGGGACTGTACATCCCCTCCATCATTGGTGTAGCGGTTGGATTGACTGTGATTTATGTTCTGAGGAGTAAAGGTGGGAAGCTCGTACTCGCCGAGCAGTTGATTATCTTATGTTATGGAATTATGAATCGGGATAGAGTCCTCCTGGAAATGGTTTCTAAACTTATATCTATATTTATTCGGGTTCTTTCAAAACGTTTTGGTATGTAACACCTATCCCCGGTTCATGAGTCCATCCTTTTATTCCGTGCTATGCTCTTTATATATATATATTGTGGGTGTGCGTTAGGCCCCTCACTCGGTCAAGTTGACTGACCCCTCATTTACACTTTTAGTTGCAGGCTGTTGGCGTTTGCTAGGCGGAAGTGAGTCCTTTGAGTTGCACTTCGTCGGTCTAGTCTTTCCATTTGCATTTGTCTTTTCATACACTTTACTTATGCTTTGGCTCGTAGACTTGAGATTATACTTTACTATTCGGTAGCCCTGCGTGGCACTCTCTTTCGGCCCCTTGTGACACTTGATGATTATTACTTTATGTTGATATTCGGGACTAGGAATTTATGCTAGTTGAACCCGTCACTTGTTATGATTGTTGATCTATTATTCGGGATTAGGTATCTATGCTAGTTGAACCCGTCACCTGTTTTGCATGCTTTGTTTTAATTGCTTCCGCACTCTGAGTTTTGGTCAAGTTAGATCCGCCTAGCCTAGTGTGTGAGTTGGTCTCCCGTTCGCTATGATTCGGATTCGGGCATGAACTTTCCATTTCGTGACCGGGTCTGGGTCTTAGTGCGGGGGATGTGGCATCCTCCGTTTGGGGTGTTACATCCTTAAGTGGTATCAGAGCTCTAGGTTGCAAAACCGAGCTCTCGAGTCGTGTTGAGTCTGTCTAGGTTGTACGGCATAGGACAATGTGGTTATATGTGCATGAACATCTCATTTCGATAAGCTATACATTTGAATTTTCATCATTTGGCTGAATTTATATAATGTGAAACATTACTTGCCTTTGATGTTGATGATTGATTTATTATGTGACATGAGCATTTACCGACCGACATGCATATACCTGTACTGGAATTGTTGAGATCTTCAGGATGCCTCCTAGACGCCGTGACCGAGAGGCTTCACCTGATGCGCTTAATCCGCCTCCGCCACCACCACTGAATGCGGAGAACATTGTTCAGGCACTACTCAATCAGTTACAACAGAATCAGAGACAGCAGACACCACCGGTTGATGGTCAGGATGGTACTATCTCAGCTGTGTATAGGGAGTTTCGGAACAGCAACCCTCCTAAGTGGTTTGTAGGAGATGATATTAAGGCTGAGGAGTCGTTAGCTGAGATCAGTGGTATTTGGGAGATTTGCCCAGGGAGTTCTCAAGACAGGGCTATTTGTACTGCTCGATTCATTCAGGGACAGGCAGCTAACTGGCTCAAGGGAGTTCGATCCAGACTTGAGAGGAGTGGTATGGAGTTCACTTGGGAGACTTTTGTGCATGAGTTCCACGAGAAGTATATACCTCATAGTGCACGAGAGCGCAGACTTCAGGAGTTCTCTGAGCTGAAGCAGGGATCCAGATCTGTTGAGGACTACATTCTGGAGTTTGAGAGACTTGCTCCCTATGCTACCCACATCACTGATATCGATGTACATAGAGCCCGTCACTTTCTTCATGGGCTTCGAGAGGATATTCAGAGAGCTCTTCAGGCTGTCGATGTTAGCACTTGGGATGAGGCTACCAAGAGGGCTATTCAGGTCGAGGCTCAGAGACGGAGGTTGTCATTCTCTTCGGGGCATGGTTCGGGTTTCGATTCGGGCAAGAAGCCCGCTACTCATGATTCTACTACTTCTACACCAGCTTGCCATCCACAGGGCTTTATCAACAAGAAGCCCCGAACTGCTACACCCGCAGCACCTCCAACTTTACCGGCCCCAGCTCAGGCCCGTTGCTCTCACTGTCAGGGTTCTCATCCATTGGAGAAGTGTTGGAGGTATTTGGGTAGATGCGTGGTGTGTGGTTCTGCTGATCACATGATGGGTACCTGTCCGAAGAGGAGGCCAGCTGTTCAGGCTCGTGCATATGCTCTTGATGGAAAGGATGAAGCAACAGAGGTTGATCAGAATGCTGCAGTGGGAGGTATAATAAACATTCATAGCACGAACATACATACATCGTTTATTTGACTCTTATTGTTATGTGATATACTTGTTAATTATGATATGCGTTGATTGTTGTAATTTTCAACTATGCTACTTTGATGTGCATAGGCACAAGTGCTTCGAATAATTGTATTTTTGTGCTAGAGAGATGTCAGGATCTCTCGTTCTCAGTGTGGGGAAGATTTGATTCTCTCTATTTACGTGCTTGGGAGCTGTTAATCCTCTCGATTTATGTGTTAGGGAGTCACAGGATTCTCTACTTATGTGGTAGAAAGATGCTGGATTCTTTCTAAACTTTGTGCACGAGAGATGTTGGATTCTCTTGTACTTAGATATTCGGGAGATGCTGGATTCTCTTGAATTTAGGGGTTTGAGAGATGCTGGAATTTCTTGAACTAGAATGTTGGAGGATGCTGGAAGCTGCCCAACTTAGGTTGAGAGACGGGGTTCTCTCAATTATTTGCTTGAGAGACGGGGTTCTCTCTTGTGTGATCGAGAGTCGGGGTTCTCTCGCTTTCCGTGTTCGAGAGACGAGGCTCTCTCACTTACGTACTGGGAGATGGGATTCTCTCTTGTTTGTTGTGGTTGCGCTAAACGTTGTTTTGACTACGGGTTGCAAGTGGCGAGTTTGAGACGACATCGAGGTTGGGTGCAGTTGCAGCTATCCGATCATGAGAATGACCGACCGAGTTCGAAATACCTAACGGATGTGTCTTGATTGTGATGCACGTCGACGACTACTGATTATAAGAAGTAAGAACGGGACGTCTTTGAAGAGACGTTGGTCCCACATCGAAGGGACGACTGCTTTTACGATAGAAGAATTATCTTTTACTTCGGGCTGGATGGATGTGAGATATCCGGACGAGATACAAGATCGGGATTGCGGGAAGGATAGAAACTGGAGGAACCAACTTGGGAGATAAATGAGGTAATGAAGAAGTTGTGATCGGGTTTGTTTGAAGCCGAACAGCGAACCTGGGGACCAGGTTCTCCTAAGGGGGGGAGATTGTGACGCCCCGTCCGATAAATCGTGCCAGTATGCGCCACGAGAGAGTTTACTTTACGCACTTATGTGATTTAATTCTCTTTTATGTGTTTAATTCCAAACTTTGATTGAAAGTGTGACTTAATTGACAAAAATCCAAAATAGTAAAATAAGAATTCTTGCATGACAACTTGAGAATGGAACTTGGATGAATTTAAATTAATTATTGGAAGTTGGTTTTAAATAGGACTTGGACCTATTTGTATGTTTGGGCCTAACTTGAATTAGGTAAGTTTGGGTCATTCGGGACCAATATGAGCTCGGGAATTCGAATTCGAATTCCGACACCACCATTGGACTTGAATCGGTGATTCGGGTCCAACGGAATTTATTTTATATTTTTCGGAAACCATTTAGACTTTAAACCTTTTTAATTGGGACTTTTGGGCCGAAGGTCATTTATTTGGGCCCAAATCCTATTCAATCCTTTAGCCTCACATTTTATCTTGGAAACCCTAACCTTGACCTAAAACTATTAGCCACCATATAAATAGCTTTATTCCCTTTCATTTCATTTCAAACCACACAAGTTAGCTTCCAAGAGATTCATGGAGAAATTTCAAGAGAAGATCAAGACTTGAATCATTTTTCATTCTAAGAGCCCATATTCCTTAATTTCTCACTCCTTCACAAGACAAGGTAAATTTTGGATCTCTTTTAATGAGTATTTCTTGGTATGAACTTGAATGATAAGATCTTGAATTTATTTGAATAGGCTTTGATGATATATGTATTAATTAATTAATTCTTTGAGGCTGGAATTTCTCCCTGTTCATCCGCTTTCTTGCTGGAGTCGTGAACAGCAGCTTCGTGCTGGAGGGATTTGCTAAGGAGATTAGGATTCTCTATTATGCCAACTTCTGTATTTGTTTTACACTTGGAAAACGTAATGATTGCATAGAAATGGAATGGGATCTGGCAAACTAATAAATTTTCAAACCTTGAAACTCTTGTGCATTTGAATTTAATAATACTTGATAGGGTACTAGGTTGAAACTAATTGTTGTACGTGTGTGTACCTTGGTAACCGTGTTGATTACTTGGAAAAAGGGATTGGCATTTGGACGAGATAATTGAAGATTCAAACCTGCAGCCTTGTGCTCTTGAATTTAGTAAAGACTTGATAGGTGTACTATTGTTGAAATCATTTTGCTGCGTGAATGGCACCTAGGGAACCGTGAATGTTTGCTTGGAAATTACTTATAATTGGCTTGTATAATGTTTTCGGTTGTGGCGTTTATATGCAGCAACATAAGTTGGAAATTAAAGTCAACATCCCTCTAATTAATTATTAGATGCATTAATTGCTTGAAATGTAAAAATTAGGTAGCATGGACTTGCTTTCATCTTGCCTGCCGCCACGTACTTCTTTCATTTGATTTGGGGTGTTGAACCCTTGTGTTTTAACGCCACTAGCAGCTTCTTTAATTGCTCAAGTACATGCGTGTATATTGTATATTAATAAATGCTTGGGAATTCAAGTCAACATTCCTCAAATTAATTAAGAGATGTAATGTCCGCCACCTTACTGCCCCTCATTTCATTTAAATTGAGCATTGAGATTCTTGTATTTCAAATGTCTATGCACACCACTAGCTAATACCAATATTTATTTGATTCAATATGTGTGTGCATTAAATTTTAGGGCGTGAGTTTATGAATTAAAAAGGGGTAATGAAATTCGATCCCTTCTTTTGTTATTAAATTTATTCCGTTCTTCAAATACAAATATTAATTTTTAAATATTTAAATGCATTATTTTGAATATTGATGATATGACTTTAATTTATGTTTTAAACTTTAATACTTCATTTTAATTGGATAATTTCGTTTGAGAGCTCGTCTTATGTTATGCCATGTGACCTATGTGTACACTTCATCCCATAATCCATATCATTCCATAACGCATTCCATACATGATGTTATATGTTGCCGTGCGTCTTACTTGGTTCATATAGAGTTTAAGTCTGGGCCTTTGCATGTCTTGTCACAGAGTTGGGTGGTGCTGGTGAGCCCGAGGCTTAGAGTGTTTGGCCCTTCACACTCTCAGACACTACTACTACGAGGTGAGGTTTAGGATTTTGTATAGTTACGTGACCTATGGCCTTTACATGTTGATTTCTACCCTTGCATGCGAGTATGCTCTATTATAGATATGTATGTGTTGAATATGATATGTTGATGATCTTGTGTGAGTCCTGCGTGGATGGAGGTCATGAGGCTTAAAGTTCCATCGCGTAGGAAGGGTGTAAATATAAAACCAGTTTTTGAGACATATGTAAGCTATTTTGGAAAATTCAGTGGTGTTATGATTCTGTAGCGAGTTAGCCATGATATATGGTATCTGTTCTATTATGTACTGTTCTGTATGTGGATCCAGGAGCTGGTACGAGTGGAGACCGGTACGGCATAGGGCCGTCGGATAAGCCACTGTGCTAGTTTCCATTTGAGATATCATTGCGCGACCTTAGGGTGATGAGGGAGGCGTGATATCTTGAGCCTTCGGTGTTTTATCCGGGGATGAATCTTGTGGGTTCGCTACCCTCTTGAGATCGAGTCTATTTTTAGACGGTGTTATTATAGATGGTTTTGGGGACTGTACATCCCCTCCATCATTGGTGTAGCGGTTGGATTGACTGTGATTTATGTTCTGAGGAGTAAAGGTGGGAAGCTCGTACTCGCCGAGCAGTTGATTATCTTATGTTATGGAATTATGAATCGGGATAGAGTCCTCCTGGAAATGGTTTCTAAACTTATATCTATATTTATTCGGGTTCTTTCAAAACGTTTTGGTATGTAACACCTATCCCCGGTTCATGAGTCCATCCTTTTATTCCGTGCTATGCTCTTTATATATATATATTGTGGGTGTGCGTTAGGCCCCTCACTCGGTCAAGTTGACTGACCCCTCATTTACACTTTTAGTTGCAGGCTGTTGGCGTTTGCTAGGCGGAAGTGAGTCCTTTGAGTTGCACTTCGTCGGTCTAGTCTTTCCATTTGCATTTGTCTTTTCATACACTTTACTTATGCTTTGGCTCGTAGACTTGAGATTATACTTTACTATTCGGTAGCCCTGCGTGGCACTCTCTTTCGGCCCCTTGTGACACTTGATGATTATTACTTTATGTTGATATTCGGGACTAGGAATTTATGCTAGTTGAACCCGTCACTTGTTATGATTGTTGATCTATTATTCGGGATTAGGTATCTATGCTAGTTGAACCCGTCACCTGTTTTGCATGCTTTGTTTTAATTGCTTCCGCACTCTGAGTTTTGGTCAAGTTAGATCCGCCTAGCCTAGTGTGTGAGTTGGTCTCCCGTTCGCTATGATTCGGATTCGGGCATGAACTTTCCATTTCGTGACCGGGTCTGGGTCTTAGTGCGGGGGATGTGGCATCCTCCGTTTGGGGTGTTACATGAGCTTTCGGTGGATTTGTTGCTATCCTCGCTCCCACATTCAATCAACCCTTTTGTCCCTAACTTCAACATGAATCATGCGAATGCTAGTGTAGCTGAGCTGATTAGTCAGCTTGTGACTACTGAAAGCACGATCAAGAAGGACAATAAGGTTATGATGGTCACTGCTCCATCTTCTTCTAAGCCTTCCAAGGGTAAGAGTAAGAAAGCCCAAAATAAGAAGAAGTCTCTTAGGCCCAATAGAGGAGTCACGAAGGAAAAAGGCTAAAAGAAGAAACATGATCTGAAAGAGGACGTTTGCTTCCATTGTGGCATTAGAGGAGAAACTGCTAGGAGTACGAGGCTACTCTAAAGAAAGGTATATTTCTAGTTGAAGTAAATCATTCTATTAATTCTAACTCTTGGGTACTTGATACCGGTTGTGGATCTCATATCTGTAATGATGTACAAATGCTAAGTGAGGTCCGGCAGCTGAAGAGAGGAGAATGTGTCTTGAAGATTGGGGACGGCTCAACGGTCGAAGCTCAAGCGTTAGGCACAATTAGATTAGATTTAGGTCATTATGTTTTAGTTTTAAATAAAGTCCTTTATGTACCAGACATTATTCGTAATATAATTTCAGTTCCAATACCTGATTGTGAAGGTTATGAAATTAATATTAAGAATGGTAACTTTTTTCTCAAAAAGAATGATTTTTCAATACATCTTGGTACATTAAACAATGGACTTTATCTAACTCAAAACAGTAATATTTTGAATATACGACGAGAAACAAAACGTAAGAGATATGACGAAGTCTCAACATCTTTGTGGCATGCTAGATTAGGACATATTTCCAAGAACAGAATTAGCAAGTTAACTACCTTAGGGACATTCTCTGAAAATGTAACGCCCCGACTTTCCAGTCGTACAGATATGACGTATGTGTTTACCAATTTGCACGAATTAATTATTTATAAATGTTTTAAATATTTAATTTTATTAAAAATTGTTATTATTTCATTTTATTTTATTTTCTTTTATTTTCGTAATTAATATATTTAATTTTATAAATTAATTGTTTAATGTTAATTAAACTATATCTTTAATCACATTATTAATAATTTCAATTAATCGTTGACTTTGAGTTTTTAATTTAAAATTGGAATTTAAATTTGTGTATTTAAATTGAAATGTTATGAATTGTTAATGTTTTGAGCATGAGTTTTTTAATCGCGCTTCGTTCTTATATGATTTGATATCGAAATTTCGTGAAAATTAATATGTCGTAGATTTATGTGTTATGAACATGTTTATATACTCGTTTCATGTTTTCGATCTCGTTTGACGTGATAATGAATTTATTTTTAATTGTGGAACCAAATCGGGGGCTAACGGGCAATTAGCGCACCCTTGGTTCCGTATGTGATATCTTGAACTCGGGAACTCGGATTCGAGTTCCGCGACCTCTGTTGAACTTCTATTGAAGATTCGGGTTCAATGGAACAAGCCTCATATTTTTCTAAGGTCGTTTCGACTTTCGAATTTTAACCGAAACTTGTAACGTTCGTCTAAATGATCACCTACCACTATTTTAATAATATCTTGAACCATGGTTAATCAAATTGAGCAAGGTTTGAACCCACATGACCCTTACTTAACCTTTGATCAGCCAACTTGACTCTCATTCCATTTCACACTCCAAAACCAAGCCAAAAGCAACTGCAAACCGAGACCACCTGGAGCTCCAAGAGAAACACTTTTCATTTTCACCTTTTGAGCTCAAATCTCCATCAAATCTCTCCAAACTTGAAAGGTAAGTCCATAAAAGTGTTGTGAATCTTCTCTTCTTTCTTATGAGTGCTTATTTGCTGATTTTGATGGAGATTTGGTTGTGTATTGGATTTATGATGAATAGTAAGGGTTTATGTCCTTTATATTGATCTTTCATGTTTCCTTGGGATTTCTTTGAGTTTAATGCATGAAATTGGATCTTATGAACTTCATTTAATGTTATATGAACTTATCTTTCTTGATAGTTGAGAATTGATGAGATTTCATTAATGAATTTTGTATGAAAATGTCTCCTTTTCCCTCCTTGTTTTCGGTTGCTGTTGTTGCATGTTGTGTGACTGTTTTGAGGCTTGAATTTCTGAGCATTTGTTACCTTTCTTTACCTTATTTGGTGGCTTGATTATTGGAGGATAGCTTGTTCACCCCTTCCTCTATTCCTGCATGAAAACTGTTGTTGCCGTTGCTCTGTTCTGCAACGACACTCTCCCCGGGCGAGGAGAGTTTGAACTGGATTGTCCCCAGGCGGGGACACCTTATGCAGAAGTTTTCTGCATCACCTTCCCCGGCCGGGGAAGGTTGAACGGGTTTTTTACCCGGGCGGGGAGTGCCCTGCTCCGCTGCTGCTTTCTTTTATGTTATAGTATTTGTATATATATATATATATATATAATATGTGTGCATGATATATATATATATATATATGTATTTGTTGTGTATGGTTTTTGGGGTGTGTGTGCATGGTATATATATATATATATATATAATATGTATTATATTGTATATGTTTGTGCATGCATGTATATGTGTATATATATATATATATATATATTATAGGTAGTATATATATATTAATATATATATATTCATGTGCATGTGTACGTATAAATATATATATTTATGTATATTGTATATATTTTATATATTAAGTAATTTATTTGAATTTTGGAATTTAATTGTTATCTATTTCGCGTTATTTAATTACCAATCTTGACTTGAACGTTGTTACTTGTCTATTTTCTAATTGTAAACTTGAAATAGTACATGTTATGATTGTTATATGAAATTCTTGGATTGAATTGATATGAAATGTGAAATTATGAACTTGAATTAATTTGAACGCTTCCTTGAATGAATGAATTGCTTATATGCCTTAAAGGCATTAATCGTGCACATTAACGTCTCCATGACATAATATTATCTTTTATGTATTCATATCATGTGCATAGCATTGTCGTGCGTCATATGTGGTTCATATGGAGTCTTGAGTCTCACGTTTGCATTGTGTTAATTCATTTACAGTTTTCTCCAGGGCGGAGACGTGCCTGGTTCATAAGTTACTTTCAAGCCTTCTTTTCTTCATGCTATTGTTCGGTAAGGTGTAACAGGTGGGTATCTCTTCTATTAGTTACGATGACCCGATATATTCCTTATGTGAAAGAGTTGAGCCAAAACATTATATATATATATATATATATATCGAGTCTTTTCAAAAAGAGTAAATGATTTCTAACGTAAAGCCCTTCTTTCAAAAAGAGTAATTGTCGGTGGTCGGGTCTTGTTAACCCGTCCACCACTTGGAGGAAAAAGGTGTAAGTGTTTATGTTTATGAATGATAATGATTATGATTGATTATGAATGAATATGTATGAATGTGTGTGCTCGTTAATGTAAATATTGAATTGATATGCACACACAAGGAGCAGGTTAGAGATATTCGCCCACCCGCCAGGGCTCACGTACTGACCACATGAATGTAATGAAATGAATGAATTTGATGGTTGTAATCCCGAGCGTTGTTTTCCTTTGTTTTACCCACTTGGGAAATATCTTAAAACCTCGTTCGGGATTATAACGTGCATGTGTGGGTGTTTAAATTCTGCGATATTATATATGTTATACCCCTTTTTATACCCACCAGTCTCTTATAGACTGAACCCGACTTTGTTTTCAGTTCTTGCAGGTTTTGGAGTGCTAGGAGGGATTCTGAGTCTATCAAGTTTTGTGTCTAAGTTTGAGTCACTTCACGCATACTGTATATTGGATAAGTTGTACAATAATGTATGAATTGTTAAGTTTATATTGCTATGAATTCGGGGAAGGCTTCTAGGCATAGATTGAACTCGTGAATTATGAATTATGATTTAAGTTTATGTTTGGAAATTTCAGGATTAGGTATCTATGCTAGTTGAACCCGTCTTTTATGTTTTCACTGTGATTGGTTATACGCTTTGCTTCCGCACCTCCTATTGTTTTGTTGGTTAGTTATTTGGTTTCGGAGGTTTAGTTCCCGCCTAGCATACCGAGTGAGTGAGTCCCCGTTCGCCGTGATTTGGCACGTGTATGGACTTTCCATTTCATATGCGGTCGGGTCTCGGTGTGGGGGATGTGTTGCCTTCCGTCTGGGGTGCTACAAAAAATGACCTTAAACGGGTAACTTCTTACGAATGGTGTCTCAAAGGAAAAATGTAACATCCCGCTCGTCCGATTTATAAGGTACGCCACGTTTCAACCTTTTAATGTGTTTAATTATGTGATCTTATATTTTTCGTGGCCCTATTTTGAACTCTTTTAGAGTTTAGGGGCCCCTTTGTAATTTTCTCTTTTTAGGGGTTTTTCGGTCATTTCTTGTTTGAACGAGATTTTGACCATTTTGACCCCTTCAACGCGTTCGGGGCATCGAGACGAGTCGGTAGACTCTGAGTTTGCTCAATTCTGACTTCGTTTGCCTGTTCTTCCGACCGTTTTTGCGTACGAGGACCCGAGATATATACCCCAAATCCTCGTAATTCGTGCCAAAGATCAGACCTCAGCCTTCATCGTCTTCTCCAGCGATTAGTTACTGTTCACACACACTCGAAGGTGTAATTACACACACATACCCGTTCTCCCTCGTTTCTCGACGGAATTCGACGTTTGAGTAGTGGAAATTTATCAGCTCGACGAGCCCGTCACGATGGTACAAGAATCGGAGACTAAAACTCAGCGGTGGTGGCGCTACGGCACAGCAGCGGCGGCGGAACGGAGAACCGCCACTTCGTCGCCCCTTAGCGGTGGCTTCCGTCGTCAGTTTTGGAGCACGCGCCCCTTACCCAGATGAAGGAGTTCCCGGCGTTTCAAATGGTGTTGGCGGTGCAACCATCCGGCCAGCGGCGGCAGCTCACGCGCCGCCTGAATGTTACCCAACAGCGGCGGCGCACTGTAGCAGCGACGTTCGCCGCTTTCCGGCGGCTTTTCCGGAGGATCTTTGGCGGTTCCCTACCTTTTCCGACCCCCTGAATCCATTTTCGGCCTCCTCTTTGAGCGAATCGCGGCGGAGATGGCCGAACCGGCGAGTGGCGCACCGGCGGACCTTTGGCGGCAAATTGGGACCATTTTCCGGCCGGTTTTGGTGGTGCTCCCTTTACAAAAGTTGCTTGGAATGATGAAACATAGCGGATGGCATTGGCGGCGTTCCAGGGACCGGCCGTTGGCGGTGGACCGGCGGTCCGGTTTTCCGATGATTTTTTCGGGGATTAGCTATGGGGCTTTTGTAGGGCTCGTTACGGGCTTTCCAACGGTATGTTCGGATTTCATTTTCGTTTCGCGGTTTGTATTTAATTTCAGTTTTCGTCCTAGGATTTTGGTTCTGTTTTTCGTCAACGAAGTCTGGTGTGTTTGGTATTTTCTGAAATTGGTTGAGGGCTTTTGTCAAGCAGGCCGACGCGCACGTTTCTGTCCTTCCGGGGATTTTTCCGACCACCGGAGGCGGTGTTCCGGTGGCGGCCGGTGGCTGTTCGGCCGACTACGGTAGCGGCTTTCAGGCGACTTTCGGACAGTAGGTCCGTTTCGTTGTGGTGAGTCTAACGCCACTTTCCGTTCGTCAATCGGATGTTCGGTGGATTTTATATGAATTTTTGAAGTTATTGTATTTATTTTCGTTAATTGTTTTTAATTGTCTAATGTGATCATGTATGAGCGATAAATGGAAATTATGAATTGTATGATATATGAGAATATGTTATGATGCATGAGAAGCTCGACTTCTAATTTATTGAATTTATTTGTCTCGTTTTACGCCTATCTACTTGAGAATATTTAGTGTTTAAGGGGTGTTAGTGTAATATTTGAAAACTAATTTGATAATGGGATTATATGAAACCTGAGAAACAAATTATGAAATGATATGTTATAATTAATTTGGAATGAATCGATCAAGTATGCTATTTGTTGGAATATTAAACATTATGCATTACGTATTTAATTATCAAATTGTTATATGATCAATGTTTTAACAGACTTGGAGCATAATAGGATTAAATTATTATGCCTCAAATTATATTCCCTATATGATGATATGAATTCTATAAGTTAAGCATCCTCTAACGTGTGAAATAATTGTGATTCGATACGAATGACTTAATTGGGATAAATGTGAACTAACTGTGCATCATTTGTATTCTTGAGCATTGTCGTGCGTCTTTATATGGTTGTCTGAGTTTGAGTCTGAGCCCTGTGTTGTGTTTGTGTGTTCAGTTGGTTTAGGTGCACCCGGGGTGGTGTCAAGTGAGTCGTGCAGGTTCCGGGGTGGACCTTCTGCTTTGTGTTCGGCTGTGTTTGGTACCAGGTGAGGTTAGGATATAGTTATACCCTATTGCAACGTGCTCGTTTTCGAATGCATGCGGTTTATAAGCCTTATGTATATGTAGATATGTGCGAAGTACGTATTTTGCTGGTTTTGTCATATGATTTGATTTGAAAATACGAAACACTATGTATGAGCCTATGTATGCTTTGTTTCAGTTCTGTTATGATTCTGAGGTCAGTGTGTGTGTGATATGTACGTGTGATATGATAAGCACGATATGCATGAGATATGTCTGTCTGTCTGTGTGTGGCAAGTTAAGTTTCCGATATATGTCTGTTTATCTGTGTGATGGGCCCCAGAGATTGTGGGTAAGGAAGACCCGGGACGACCATCGGGGTCGCCGGTTACGACCCCTGTGCACTTCTCCACAAACGGGAGACTTAGTTCTCCTATGCCGACGGAGCGCATTTTGGCTGGCCGTCGAAGGAACCGGGCGGGATCCTCCGGTTCATATGTTTCGTTCTGTGGTGGGTTGAGAGGGGCACCTCTCTTCCCCAATGGTGTGCAGGTGGGATTGTTTTATGAGTTTTGTTTTGATATGAGTAAGTGTGTTCTGTCTGTCCGTCTATCATAAGTTCGTAAAACGGGGGTAGATTCTTAAATTAAGATAAAAATTGATATACTTTTAAGCTAATAAGATATGCTCCGATATGTGTGTTAAGTCTGTCTGAATCTGAGTTGTGCCTTAATAAACTTTTGATTTAAGATTTGTTTGGTCTGATTGATAAGTCTCCCTATATGTATATTATCACGGGAAAATATTTTGGCATGCAAAAACTAACCCCGGGTTCACGAACGTCGCTTCGTCTTTGTGCTTTGCTCTATATATATGTATAGTGTGCGTGTGTCAGCCCCTCGCTCAGTCTTTGGACTGACCCCTCCCCGTTTATGTTTTTAGCTGCAGGTTCAGGTCGTTGGAGTTCGTGTTAGGTGGCGTTGTGTCGTGTCTGTCGAGTCTGTGTCTGTTCGTTTAAGTTTGTTAAGTATTTTATTCTGATTTATGGTTCGTAAACTCTGTATAAGATATGTTCTGTGCAGGTTAGGAATCTATGATTTGAATGTTTGGAATTCGGGACAGGTTAGGACAGGTGCTCGGATTAGTTGAACCCGTTTTGATGTGTAATTATTCGGGACAGGTTAGGACAGGTTTGTTGAACTAGTCGAACCCGTATATTTGATTCTAATGTATGAACCGCGTTGTATGCTTGGTGTGTAAAAGTTTTTGTAAGTTGGCATTTCGTGCTACTTCCGCTGTCATGTTTTGCTTACTTTCTTTTGTACAGGGTTGGATACCGCCTAGCTAGTGCGTGTGTTTTTGTTTGTCACCCGTTCGCTGTGACTTGACGCGTGTGCGGACCTTCCATTTCGTACACGTGTCGGGTCATAGTGCGGGGGTGTGATGCCCCACCGCTTGGGGTGTTACAAAAAATGTCCAAAACGCCTTTCAAAGGGAGTCTGGAACGAGCCACAAAGCCCTTGGATTTGATCCATTCTGATGTTTGTGGACCGCTTAGTGTAAGCACTCGAAGCAATCAACAGTATTTCATAACCTTTACTGATGACTTTAGTCGTTATGGTTATGTGTACTTAATGAAGTACAAATCTGAGGCTTTTGAGAAATTCTTAGAATTTCAAAAGGAGGTTCAGAAGCAAACTGGTCACAAGATCAAGAAACTTCGATCTAATCAAGGTGGCTAGTACCTTAGTGAAGAATTCCTTACTGATCTCAAAGATAATGGAATTATCTCTCAGTGGACCCCTCCGGGAACTCCTCAGCTTAATGGAGTCACTACAAGTAATCCTGCAAAATCCGACGAACAATTCCGAGGGAAACACTCCGTTGGAATTCCCTCGGTAAATTCGAGGGAATACCGATGGAATTCCGATGGATTTTGATTTTTTTTATTAAAAAACAATAAAAAATAATTCCGACGGGATTCCCCTCGGAATCTAGTCGGATTTTTTAAAATATAAAATTTTAAATGTAATATTAAATAATTCCGACAGAATTCCAAGGAAAATCCCGTCGCTTTTTCAAAATTTATAGTAAATAATTCCGACGGTCAGTTTTGTTAAAAAATAAAATTTAAAAATAGAAATATAAATAAATTTTAAATAATATAATTTTTTATTAAAAAAAATATTAAAATTTAAGAAAAAAATATAATAAATAGAAATTAAATATTTCCGACGGGATTCCGAGGGGAATCCCATCGGTTTTTAAAAAATTAAATTTTAGGATAAGATTAAATATTTCAGACGGGATTCCGAGGGAAATCCCGTTGGGTTTTTAAAAAAATAAAATTTTAGAATAAGATTAAATATTTTCGAGGGATTCCGAGGGGAATCCCGTCGGTTTTAAAAAAAAAAAAAAACTAAATATAATGAGGGTTAAGATTATTTTGAATCATTTTACCACCTTTGCTTCCTCTCATCTGTCGCGTAAAAAACCCTCCCCTGCCCCTCCGACTGAAATCCCTAGTTCTCCGGCCCTGAATCGTGTTGAAATCTCAGAGAAATTACTGTTATCGGAGGCAATGGCGGAGGAGAAGGATGCCACTTGGGTGCCGCTGAGTCAAAGTTCTCGCGACGGGGAAGAGGGGCGAGACCCCGAAGATGCCCTAAAATCTGCTCCCTCTCGGCAGGATTCTTCCACTCGTAGGGTCAGTGTTTATCGTTAATTTTTAATCTGTTTGTGTACTGAAATGTGAAGTGAGGTTCGGTTCTTAATGTGAATTTGTTAATCGGGTTTTGGGCTGAGTTGGGAGATAATTTGTTCGGGTGATTTGAGCAGAGATTGGTTAATTGAGCGTTTTGAGTTGGGATTAGTATAAAATGTGTCCTTATTGAACTATTGTTTGAACTTAATATGTTCTGTGGAAAGTGCCATTAATGAAATGAAATTGTTATGATCTGGGTTCTATAGTTTGATAAATTCGATCTGGTTTAAGGCTTGCATTTTCTTCCTTCATCTTTAAGTAGCTTTAAGATTTTGCATTCTAACTGTTTGATGTTTTCCTTCAATGAAAGTGTAATCGAGAGCGTTGGTGATGATGTAACTGAGTTTGTCGAGGGCAATACTGTTATTCCTGTATTTATATCGGACTGTGCAGAATGTACGGATTGCACATCCAAGAAGAGCAATCTGTGTTCAAAATTTCCATTCAAAGTTTCTCCTTGAATGCATGATGGGTCCAGTAGATTTACGGACCTAAATGGAGAAACTTTATACCATATGTTGTGTTTATCAAAAGGGTTGTAGCAAAAGCTGGTGACTATGTTGAGGTAAGAAACATTTAATGTTTATTTTAACTTCATTTGAATCTGTTAGAAATTCAAATTTTGATTTCTAAGAAAGCATAGAAAACAAGTGAATTAACAGTTGCAGTTTTTATTAGCCTTTTACAAATATTAATGAATTTTCAGTGCACAATCATTTGGGAACAATAAATAGACGTATACGAAGAATTGAGTTTATTTCTTTCTAAGAATTTGCATAAACTGGGTTTTTATATATTAATTATATATGTTAACGGACAAATTTTGTAAGCAATGACAAGCTCTGAGACAATTCAGACAATGACTCAAAAATAATTTAGTAACATAGTTCACTTTGCTTGCACTGAATTATTTTTTAATATTTGCATTGTTGCGCACTTGCTCCTGTGCACACACTCGCTCACACATCTGCTTTGTGTGACTTTGAAGTTGGTACTCTAAAGTTGTGATATTTTCTGAATGGTAATACAAATTATGTAAGGTTTGAGGTTTTGCACTTTTAAAAATCTGGACTGGGTTTTTTCTTAACTTGCTGCCCGTATTTCTAAATGCAACTTAAAACATTTAGCTAGAATGAATTGAGCTACGAGTGACTTACAAAGAATTCCTTTCAGCTTAGTGATGGTCATTAAATTCTAGAAGAATTGTCGTATGAACTGTAGACTACATGTTATCTTTTCAGACTATAGAAATGCCTTTCAAAGAATTAATGAATGTGTCGTATGTTATATTAAATTCTAGAAGAATTTTCGTATGAACTGTAGACTACATGTTATTTAGCTGGAATGAATATGTCGTATGTTAGATACGAGTGACTTACAAAGAATTCCTTTCTTAACTGAATGTTATCTTTTCAGACTACAGAAATGCCTGATTTTTATGTAGATGGTGAGTATGATCTGAGTGGTTTTGCTGTGGGAATTGTGAAGAAAGACTCCGTTATTGATGGGAAAAATATACAAGTTGGGGATGTTCTCATTGGTCTTCCTTCCAGTGGAGTTCATTCGAATGGATTTTCTCTTATCAGAAGGTTTGCTTTCTACTTCTTTCAAGTTTTTTATTGCTTCATGTTACTTAAAGAACGAAGGAATTATCACTTTCCCCATCCATTAAAGTGAAATGATGATCTTGCACCATTTGTCTTTTATGAAATCATGCTTACATATGAATGAACTACTGTAAATAGTTTGCTAGAATTTGAGTTATTGAATCATTTAAACTATGAGGTTGAAAAAAGTTGTGTAATTTTTTAACCAATTAGGGGTGTTTTTGTAATATTGCTTTGCATTTTGTTAAAATTTTTCTGCCATTTTTCAAGGGTTGTCGAGTGAAGTGGCCTTTCTTTAAAAGACGGACTTCCTGATTGTAGCACTCGGAACGCCGAGATGCCACACCCCCACACTATACCTAAGCCCACATACGAAATGGATGATCCGTACATGAACTAAGACTATAGCGAACGGGTGACAAAAGAAAATAAACCTCTAGATAGGCGGGACTAACCCTCATTTAATACCAACATGCATAATAAATAAAACAGAAGCATAAGGTAAACGCATTTCATTATCACCCTTCAAGTTCAACTTCATTACTTACATATACAATTCAACCCTTCCAAAACCAAAGCTTAACATACATAAGTACCAAAAGCTGTAACAATCTATATATGCATCATTAATGTACAAGAAAATGAGGAAGATAAGTGCTAGACCCAAAAGAAAGACCAACTCCCGCCTAGCACTAAACCTGCAAAACTGAAAATGTGAGGTGTCAGCCTATGAAAGACTGAGTGAGGGGTTTAAATAGATATTAGCGTAAATAACATGCAGGTCATAATCTCGGGTAAGGTTTTAATAAAATAAACAATATAGGTTCAAGATGTAATAGACTTTGCCCGAGATTACAACTATCAATATTAAACACTTTAATCATTTTCATTCTTTTAATCAGTGGCCCTGGAAAGTGAGGGCAATTCTCCAACCTTACACCAATAGTGAACATTACATGCTTGTTTAATTATCATGTGATCATGCAATTCAATTATAGTGCACACGTATCAATTTCATGAACTCCTTTACTTTGGGTCATGGTGGGTTTGCGAGGCCCTAACCATCCATGCTACGTACGTCAGGAACATGACTCCCACGTACGGGATTCCTTCCTCCACCAAACCTCCTGGTGGATTCAGGGGTCATCCCAAAGTTGGGAGGATAGTGCAAGAGTTACCCGTCAGCCCTTGCTTCCTCGGTTGGCTCAATATACTACCCTCGGGCGCAAAGTGAACATGTTACTTGCCACTACACTATCACAATTCAATCATGATACATGCATTGCTTTGCATGAACATGACTTGCTTGCTAATCACTTGAAAGTTTAGAAATGATTATAGATAAATATATATACCTTTTTGGCCTAAAACTTCACATAAGGGTTATACGGGTTCTATATAACTCGCAATTAAACCTCACCTGTGCCGACAATTAACAAGGATATAACTATGAAGCGTGCTCCTCGTCAACGGGAAGAAGATCTGTGTAAAAAGGGACAAGTGTTCGTTAGACACAGCTCGCACGAACCATTTACGACGCACGGCAAAGTCATGATCAATAAGTCACCCAAAAACACTTAAGGAGTGTCAAATAAAAGCATGATTATTAATTAAACAAGTATATATATCATATAATTCACATATGGGAGCCAAGAGAGTGAAAGGAATGCAATAAGAGAGGTTTTGGTGAAGTTTGGTAAAAACAGACAATTTTAGGAAACGTACATGCTGAGGGAAAACTGGAATATCTTTAATTATAGAAGTGGGAATTGAGTTTTGTTTGTTGGGAATGAAACTAAACATAAAGACCTTTCCGATTATATATGGTTCATTTTCTAGTGCAAAGCGAGGAGAAAATGGCATAAGCATGAAGTTAAGCGAGTGCAGTTTGTCGGGACAATAGCGACACCTAAAAGAATTGATCATATATCACAATATAGAAATGATATTGAGGTGATTCTAATTGGAGTTTGTTCTAAACTTCAAAGAGGTTTCCAACGGTTCAAAAATCAGGTCAATCAGAGTTCGTATGAGGGAGAAACACCCGTTTGAAAAATAGTCTGAAAGCAGAAATGGACGTGTGAAAACCTCCTGTAACAGTGCCAAACGGGCGTTTGGTGGCTGAACTAGAAAGCCACACGGGTGCTTGGGAGTATTCTGTCCGAAAAAACAGGGGAGTCGTGGGAGATGGCTCCCAAGCCATATAAACACCAAATCAATGCAAGAAATCAACTCAAATCTATTAGATAACATGTATATAACTCATATACTTCATTTATACCTCAAATAGAGCATCAATATGCATCAATCAACAAGAAATCATCATTTAAAACCCATAAAAATCATGTCATCTAATCTCCCATGTAAACCAAGATTTCATGCAAGCTATGAAGTGTAATACTCCTAAACATGCTTCTAATCACTTGTAAACAAGTTATCACATAATAATCCTCAAACCCTACTCCACCTATGATCCATGAATTCATGCTAATTCATAATATACCTTGAGATGAGAAAGAAACGGATGAAATGATGAGATGAAGATGATGCTTCCACTTATAAATTCTTCCTTGGATTAAAGCTTGAAATTTGAGATGAAATCTTCCCTTCCCTTCCTTGGTGTTTTGATCGGTTTTTAGTGTGTGAGTGTTTGTGCTCTTAATGAAAATGTGAGGAATGTAAGGATAGAGATGATATGTATATGTTATATTATAAAACCTCCACTATAATGTATGACTCACCCCTTTTTCCAATTAAGTCCTTCCAATGTTTAAACTAATGCAAACAAGTTTCATTCCACGGAAAATGATCAAATAACTCCGATTCATTTCATGTAATCAAGTCCACATTTTTAAGAAAGGATCAAGTAAGATCATATATGAACAATTACTCACATTATCAATTAATTTATATAAATCTCATATTAACGATAATTTCATATAAGTTTATGAAAACTTAATGCATATAATGTTATGAAAATTATAATTTGACATATAATGATTGAATGGAAAAACTGGGGCGTTACACTGATTCATCCGTCACACTGGGTGAAGCTCTGATGGCACCAACAGTTATATATGTTAAACAGGTAATGATACCTCACAATATACTTTGTTTGAAAATGATTTTCCTTAACTCATTGCAATATTTTGTCTCTGAAAATGCACTACAAAGGAATATATTCTTTATGCAAAAGGAATACATTCTTTATATTCCTTAGTGACCTGCTCTTTTGCCTTATGCAACCAGAAAGTTGTTTTTCGATTTGTTTTTATGTAATGAATAAAGGCCTTAGAAATCATCTTCCTCTATGAAATTTGACAGGTTTATATTTGTACTAGATTTTGATATCTCCGATGCCTAACAAGATTGGCTGCTTAGAGGATTGAGCTTTGCCCTACATACATGAGCGGAAGCATCCTCTTGAAAATTTATTTTGTTCTCATTCAGCCTAGGTTAGATAAAGAGGCTGCTGCACTTTTGTAATGTTATTTGAAGAATTAGTTCTGAATAAATAATTTTGAATGATTATAAAATAATTTTTTTTATTATTTTTAATAATTTCCGCGGAATCCTGTCGGAATTGTTTTTTTTTTTTTTCAATTTTAATAAATCCGACGGGGTTCCGAGGGAAATCCCGTCGGAATTAATTAATTATTTTTTCAGTTTTAATAAAACCGACGGGGATTTCGAAGGAAATCCCGTAGGAATTAATTAATTAATTTTTTATTTTAATACGAAACCGATAGGTTTCCGAGGGAAATCCCGTCGGAATTAATTAATTAAAATTTTATTTTAATAAAAAACCAACTGGATACCGAGGGAAATCCCGTCGGAAGATATATTTTCTTTAATCACCCTAGGACATATCCGGTGGGATTCTTCCGATGGGATTTCCCTCGGAATCCCGTCGGAATTATTTTATTTTTAAATTTTTTTTTTTTTGGTTTTGGTCCCTCGGGAGTCCGTCGGTTTTCCGTCGGTTTATAAATTCTGAGAAGGGTTTTTCCAAGGGACTGTGTCCCGTCAGAATTCCCTCGGTTTTCCGTAGGATTCTTCAAAATCTGATGGAAAACCGAGGGAATTCCGACGGGAGAATTCACAGAATTTCTTATAGTGAGTTTCTGAGTTAAGGAATCGAACCCTAAATTCACAGAATTTCTTATAGTGAGTTTCTGAGTTAAGGAATCGAACCCTACTCAATATGGTTCATTCTATGACGAGTTTTACTGACTTACCACCTTCTTTCTGGGATTATACCCTAGAAAGTGCGGCCAAGATTTTGAATCTTGTTCCTTCCAAGTCAGTCTCTAAAACGCCCTATGAAATGTGGCATGGTAAAATCACTAGTTATTCTTTCATGAGAATTTGGGGTTGTCCTGCTTATATGAAGAGGACAGTGGGAGATAAGTTAGAAGCTCGTTCTAAATTATGCTACTTTGTTGGCTATCCTAAGGAATCCATAGGATACTACTTCTATGATCAAACTGAACAAAAGGTGTTTGTTTCTAGAAATACAACTTTTGTTGAGGAACCGTTCCTAGAAGAAAAGAAAGGCAAGATCACAGAACTCGAAGAGATTGGAGACAGTCCCACACCACATTCAGAAGACACGTCCCATTCTGACATCCCACAACCAATAACGAACTTCGATACACGTGAAAATCCTCCCTCTAAGGCGTTCTGAACGCACTCCTAGACAGCTCGAGAGATGGTATGGTTTTCTCTTTGAAATCTCTCAAGATGATAATGATCCTCTAACTTATGGGGAGGCACTGTCAGACTTGGATTCTAAATAGTGGAAACAAGCCATGAAATCCGAAATGGATTCCATGTACTCCAACCAAGTTTGGACAAACCCATAGGTTGCAAATGGATCTTTAAGAGAAACTTCAGAGTAGATGGAAACGTTGCAGCCAATAGGCTCGTTACCAAAGGCTTCACTCAAAGGCCTGGTGTGGACTTTGATGAAACCTTCTAACCGGTTGCAATGCAAAAGTCCATTCGGATCATGCTTGCCATAACTGCATATTACGACTATGAGATATGACAAATGGATGTGAAAACTGCTTTTCTCAATGGAAACATTGATAAAGACATTTATATTGATCAACCCATAGGTTTCACATTCAGTGGGAGTGAGCAAAAGGTTTGCAGGCTTCTAGGAATTGGAACATTCGTTTTGATGAAGCGGTCAAAGAATTTGGCTTCATTCAAGATTCGAATGAATCCTGCGTGTATAGAAAGGAATTGGAGACTTTAGTGCAATTCTTGGTGCTTTATGTTGATGACATTCTTCTAATTGGGAATTCAAAGAATGACATGAAAGTTACCAAGTCTTGGTTATCGAAACAATTCGAGATAAAAGATCTTAGTGATACGTCCTACATTCTCGGAATAAAGATCTATAAGGATAGATCTAAGAGATTGATAGGACTATCACAATCGATGTACATAGACAAAGTACAGAAACGGTTCAGTATAGATAATTGGAAGAACAAAGTTCTTCCCATGAATGTTGGAACATGTCTTTCTAAGAAGATGTGTCCTAAGACAAACCTTGAGAAGTAAAGAATGACTCATGTGCCTTATGCCTCAGCAATGGGCAGCATAATGTATGCAATGATGTGTACTCGACCGGATGTGACATATGCACATAGTGTATCGGGCCGTTTCCAATTAGACCCTCTAGAAGGTTACTGGATTGTCGTGAAGAATATCCTAAAGTACTTACGAAGCACTAAGGATTTTTTCTTAGTATACGGAGGACAGAAAGATCTAATAATCAGAGGATACTGCGATACAAGCTTTGCATCTGACTTAGATGATTTTAAGTCAATGTGAAGATACATTTTCTGCCTTAACGGCGGAGCAGTGAGTTGGAAAAGTTCCAAGCAAACAACCACTGCAGATTCGACAGTTGAGGCCGAATACTTGGCTGCAAATGATGCAGCTAAGGAAGGTGTTTGGATAGAAACTTCATTCAAGAATTGAATGTCGTTCCTAGCATGAAAGACCCCATTACTGTGTTTTGTGACAACACTGGGGCGGTTGCTCAAGCAAGAGAACCAAGATCTCACCAACGGACCAAGTACATTATGAGGAAGTATCACCTAATCCGTGATATCATCAAACGAGGTGATATGCAAATTGAGAGGGTCGCATCAATAGAGAACGTGGCAGACCCGCTTACTAAACCCCTTAGTCGAGAAGCTTTCGAAGGCCATCTTGCAAATATGGGACTTAGATTAGCCCATGAATGGCTTTGACGGGCAAGTGGGAGATTGTTAGGAACAGTGCCCTTAAAGCCAATTGTATATCCGCTATAGTACTTTCTTTTTGTAAATCACAGACAATCTTTGAATAATAAACGAACTTTGGCAACACTTCTTTATATGCTCTTGTTTGATTGTATGATTACTTTAATTGCGCATATATAAGAACTCCCTAACAAATATGACTTATAGGACTCAACCATTTAGGTGAAATGGTTCATGGAACGAGCCCTATATCACCTAAGTCATGATTAGAAATCACTCCAAGCCGATGAGTCCTAAAGATAGTGGGAGTGTCTACTTGACTCGTTCGAGGCTTGCTCGTGTGATCACACTCTTAAGAAGGACCACTTATTTCATGAGGTACAAAGTGTATTGCTGATACGCGCGTGGTACATGGGGATGCTTGCTTATTCTAAGTAAGTATACTGAGGTATCCCGTGTGAGAAGATTCCTAAATGGGAAAGGAAGTTTCTATTTCTGAAAATAGAAACTTCCAAATTAGGAAATATCTCACGAGTCATTGATGTGATTAAGTGATCCTTAGACTTGAAGTTCCATTGATACTTTATGGGCTAACTCTACAGTATTAGGTATAAGCTTTAAAGGGTGTTGCGTTAGATAACTGATTCAAAGCTTATGCTGGGGTTGCACAAGTGGCACATGAAAGTATATGAGAATCGATAAAGGACCTACGCTTATATTATCAAGTTGATCTCTTATTGTGTAAGTCATTCATATGCCATCTAGGAGTCTTTGGCCAAGGCAGTGGATCAAGACATCTGGAAATGAGTTTCTTGGATTGAGATCAAATGGATATGAAATGCACTTAACTTTAAGATCAATATTATTAGGGTTCTAATTATTCCCTTACACTAGATCTTTATTGAGAGATGAGAGGTAGGAGGACTGTATCTCGCATGAATCAATGACTTAAAGGTTCTTTCGAATTAAGATATTTTTATTCAGCTATGGGTCATACACCTGTTGCTAGACTATGACAGTATGATCTGTGGACTGATTAATTAATTAGGGTCACTACTAATTGAATTAAGAACCTAGATGGTCACACATAACAACCCGGTCACGTGGGTTAAGGCTTGAAATTGATTAAACGAGTTGATCGGACCAATAGGACATTGGTGTGGTCCACATGTGTGGGACACGTGTCCCTAGTGACACGTGTCACGTGTGTGTATGTGTTTAAATAATTAATCTTGATTAATTATTTAATGGACTTTAATTTAATTATGAATTAATATTAAAGTTCTAATTCGAAGTAAAGTCTAATAAATAATTAATTATCAATTAATTAATTATTAGCTTCCAGTTATTTATTATTAAATAAATAAAGTAAAATAAAATATTTAAGAGAGTTAGATATTATTCTTGCTTGACAAGTTAGTCAAAAGGAGACTTTTGGTCAAAGTAAGAGTCTCTCTCTCCAAGCAAGCAATCAAATAGCAAAAGGGATAAGAATCCTATTCCATTAAAGAAATAGGGGTTTGAACCCCTTAGGCTATAAATACAAGGGGTTCGAACCCCTTGAGGAGTGATAGACAAATTCTCCTTCTCCAAATATTATACACTAAACCCTAGAGCCCAAACACCGAATATAGAACTAGCATTTTGCGGGAATTGGCCCATTTGCTATGAAATCCGTTGAAAATGCTTTTATATGTATGTAAGCTATGTTTTGTTTATTCGTTTTCGAAAAGGGTTGGTATGTGTATGTGTTAAGTTTTGGCAAGAAAAGCTTTTGTGATAAGTATACGCTTTGTGGGATATGTGTGTGTAAGTTCTGTGATCTGTGTGTGGGCCCCGGAGAAGTGGTATGTGATCTTGGGTCGGCCATGGGGTCGCCGGGCTCTCTCATCAACACGACTCCATTTACGGGAGACTTAGTTCTCCTATGCCGACGGAGCACTTTAAGGTTGGCCGTCGAAGGAACCGGGCGGGATCCTCCGGTTCACAAGTTTCGTTCTGTGGAGGGTCCAGAGGGGCACCTCTCTTCCCCAATGGTGTGGAGGTGGGATTGTTTATGAGTTTTGTTTTGGTATGAATAAGTGTGTGTGAGAACTTGTTCTCGCCATGTTATTCTGTTTATGTTTTTTTTTCGTATCCGATACGGTTTGTGAAACGGGGTGGACTCATAACTGGTAAAACTTGGATGATTTTGGCCTTTGGCCCTAAACCTTTCTTCGGTTATATATATATCACGGGTTACAACCTTTTGGAGTGCAAAAACCACACCCTGTTCACGAACACTTTCGATTTGAATATGCTATGCTCCTACTTATACGTATGTGTGCATGTGTAGCCCCCTCACCAGTCTCTAGGACTGACCCTCGTTGCTTCTCTTTTTTTTTTCCTGTTTGTTTTGAGCTTTGCAGGTGCTCGGTTCAGAGTTTGGCTAGGCGGCGGTCGTTTTTCGAGTATTGGGAGTCTTTCGAGTCGTTGTTGAGTCTCTGCATTCGCATATTTACTTTCCCGCTTTGGTACTATGTATATTTGGTACTACGTATAAATAGTTATAAGCTATGTTCGGTAATGTGAAGCTTGAATATTTCTTTTGGCCCGGGGCGGGCAAAGCATGTTGCAATATATATCTTGTTTTAAGCTTATATGCCTGTAATTGGTTATGTTATGTGATCCTGTAGCTTCCGCACTTTCGATTTATTTTGTTGCGCACTCTGTTCAGGGTCTAGACCGCCTAGCCTAGAGTTGATTTTGGTTGTCACCCGTTCGCCATGGTTCAATTCGGGGACGGAGTTCCCATTTCGGTACCCGTGTTGGGCTATGGTGCGGGGGATGTGGCACCCTCCGCTTCGGGGTGTTACATTATAGGTCTCGTTAAGTACTTAAACCTAAGGGGGTGTAAGTGTGATGAGCGGAGAACTAGTATAACCTTTCTTACACCTAATTGCTAACTGAAGTACATTAATTTAACGTTATAAATATGATTTATTTGGATACTTTATGATTTAGAATGTTGTATGTGCCACCGCAGGCTATCGATCGATGATTAATCACCTGTTTTACCCATGATCGTATACTTCAAGCACAAGTATAACATGCTATCATATCATTGGCCGCATACATACACCATTACATTTATTTTCACGCCTTGCGTCGTAACTGGTTCATGATTGAGTCCAAGTTCACATGTCATGTCCTATTTGAACAGGTGGTTCCCTAGTTGAACAGGATCAGGTTGAGTAGGTTTCATGCACTCTCACCTTTTTGTGGCAATTATAAGGTGAGGTTTTCGTTCTAGTTATTATTATCCTACAACCCATATGTGCTAATTTTAGCCAAAAGTATATTATACCTAGTATCGATTTTCAAAACAAGTAATGTTTTCATGTAAAAATAAACCCATTTTTCGGCTCCTAAAAATGTTTCCATGAACCTGCCCTGTTTTGGCAAGTCCTGTCTTGCATTGTTCATGGGGCACTGGGCTTCACGTAATGTAACGCCTTCACCCATACCAGAACATGAAGATAGCGGCGTCTCAACACCCGCACTGAAGCATCTCTTAAGTAATAGTGTGAGCCATCACTCAAGAAACACTCCAGCGAACGGCTATCAAACTCAGAACTATACATGTATAATGATGTAGCTATGTAGCAGAAAATCAGAGTATTTTAAAACTTTTGAAAACATGTGCATGATGGCATGTAACAAGCAAGAACATATTGATCGGTAAGAGAGACTTGGCACGTCAGAACATGTATCATATTCACATATTGATACCTATACAACAGAGTTCAAGGTATCGGTAGCAGAGTAGCAGGAAGAATATTACAAAGATACTCAAATATTCAGAAACATATAGTGATGCAGCCATATAACATATGCAAGATATAAAAGAGAATAATACTAAGTCCTGACTGAAACAAAAATGACAATCTAGAGCTTCAAGATACCTCTAGACTGCGGCTGCAAGACCTGAAACCATGAGGTAAGTAAACGGAAGAGGTATTAGTCAAAAGGACTAAGTGAGGAATACTTTAAAGAAAGTACTGTAAGTGATAGAGAACTTGAATTAAAGTTCAGAACTGTTAATGCCAAGCTTTAAAGAAGAACTTGAAACAAGTTCGATTGATAAAACTCTTTTGAATGCAATGTTGTAAAAGAATACAAGTTTCAAAACTCTTTTATGAATGCTGTCACACGCGTACACATATGCTATGGATGGTTCATAATGTTTTCATAAAACGGGATAAAGGTAGAGTTAACTTTTCCAAATATGAACCATCATTTTTTAAACAGAATTTTTCCCGCAAGCTAGGCTTCTCCAACCTTACTCCAGAAAACATGATCAAGTAGAGTATCGGACCAGGATCAACGATAACTCCACATATATTAGAGTATCGGACCAAGGTCAACAATACCCAACCAACACATACAAACATGCACCATCCTCCACTGGTTGTCACTTCAGGTAGCTAGCCCTAGGCGACCTGTAAACATGTAATGGGAATAGATTTGCCGTCCATTCCCAGATAGATTGTCCTGACTTAACAAACCTCCTATTAAAAGTCGGTGTCAATTGTGTAATTGTGGCGGCCGGTATTAGTGATGTCGATGGCGCATACCTCCCGAACATCACTTCTACACATAACCGTCGGGCCCAAACTGTAAACTATATGCTTGCATTTTAGATTAGCAGTGACCAGAGTACCACTCCGGGTGCTAACTATTAACATGTGAAATTGTAACTTTAACATGTGATGCTGTCTGTAAAACATGTGATGCTGTCTTGTAAAACATATGAACATGTGAAACTGTACTTTGAAAACATATGCAAAACATGTAATTGTCTTCGAACAAGAATGCGGAACTTTAGAAAACATGTGCTTTAGATCAAGGTATACTATTAAAGTATGAATGATCCTTTCAAAAGAATGTCCCGAGAAAAGGGATAGTTCAAAACGAGGTTTAGCTTTGGATTTCAAAACAGATGATACTAAAGTAGAATCATGGTTCCAGTTGGAAAATGTTTTAACTTCACCTCACCTAATAGTAACAAAAGGTAGGTAGACAGATTACGCGGTACCCTGGGGATCCCAGTGCTCGACTTTAACTCCAGTAGGTGGTGTACTAGAGTGAGCTTAAGAACTAAGACCCACTACTAACATGATGCATATGAAATGCATGAAACAAATGAACAAGGAACATGTAACACAAGAGAGTAATACCATTTAAGGTATTCAAGAAAGGTAACACACAAAGGAATACGTTAAAGTGAGTTACTCTTTACGTGGGACTATGATCTTACTATAATCGAATAAAAATTAATCCAATTATGAATCCTATCGCAAAACCTTAGGTTATGAAACAAGTCCACGAAAGAAAACTCATTTTCAAAACACATTTTAGACCCTGGATATTAAAACCCTAGGTGCAAATGTCTATTAAGAAAGCAGAAGTTTTATTTCATTTTTACTATTCAAAAGCACTATTCAAAATTACTATTCAGGATTACTATTCCAGGTTCCTATTCACGGTTACTATTCACTTGTCGTGTCAAAGGGTCGGGTCAAACCTTACTATACACACACCTACACACACACGACATACACACAAAACACACACACACGTCACACACACGCATACACACATGTACACACCCTAATTCAATTATGATCTTGATTATAACCTATAGTTTCAAGTTCATGTTATTATAATCAAGAATGATCTAGGTTAAAGGTATAACCTATAGTTAAGAGGTCTAATTAAGGCATAAGATCAAGTTATGAAACACTATTCTATCTTAGGTTATAACATGTGACACTATTAAAGTGTATAACATATAATCAAGGCTCTATTCCATTAATCCATAACATATCATAAGCTCAATTCATAATTCATGAATCATATAACCATATAAGAACATGTCTCAACATAATTCATATCATATCGTGAACATTAGGCATGTAACATGTAACAAATTAAATTTAATAACAACATGTAACATGTTATAACATAAATGATCATAGGTTACTATTCCAATAGATAACATGCATGAACATAATTCAAATTCCATAATCATGCATCAATTCTTATAATATAACAACCATATCACATGATCATAGCATATACTAGAGCATTTCATAACATATTCAAGCATATACTGTCACGCCCCAGTTCCGCGGGCCCGTTGGACGCGAGTACAAGTCTCCAAGTCCACCGAATATAACCTGAAATTGGGCCTAAACCACTGCCCAAAAGGGATATCCATTGGTTAGACTTGGACTCTTTAACTTATATACTGAACTTAATCCTCATATTTTCTTGATGTGGGACAGGGGTGTCACAATCACCCCTCCTTCAGAATCGCGACGTCCTCGTCGCGGCATGACACATAGTCCATGACCAACTCGTCTGCGTTAGGACTCTAGAGGTGGCTCCTACAGGCTCAAGAGATGGCTCCCATGTGCGTAGCACTTTGCCCCGTATAACACTTAGTTCCGCGGCTGACGAGTGGCTCTGATACCATCTCACACGGCCCGGGCCCGTTGGACGCGAGTACAAGTCTCCAATTCCACCGAGTTTAACCTGAGATTGGGTCTAAACCACTGCCCAAAAGGGATATCCTATAAGGGGCGTCACATATACTAAACAATTAAAACATATAAACATCTATTCAAACATATCATAAAAACCATATAATAAATGCATAAAATAAAATCCTATATGGCTTAGGGAAGACCCTAAGACCCAACCTAAAAATAATATAAACATACCATAACATAAAATATAAACTAAACTAAAACATAACATAAAACTATAGCATAAAATAAAACTACCAACCTAGCAAGGGGGGGGGGGGGGGATATTGCTTCGGGAAATAGAAGGGGAGAGAGGGAGAGAAAGGGTGTTGTTAACACAATTTTGAGCAAAGAATGTGATGCCTCTTGCCCTCTATTTATAGTTGGAGATAAGCCCCTCACCTTGGAAATAAAGTATAGAGAAGGGTATGAGAGCAAAAGTGTATAGCTTATCTTGGAAGCTTCATCATTCATGGAACAAGAATAGGGGCTGCTAGGGGGTTTTAAGGTAATTTTACTACCAAAGCTTGAGGATAAGTGGCTGGAAGTTTGCTCATTCCGTCCGGGCAAAAATTAGCTTCGAAACGCATATTCATACATCGAAATCGGATTTACCGTTTAAAAGATACATTAGTTTAAAGTATAGAAAGTTTGAACCCTAAACTTAAAGAAGAGTATGAAACGACTTTCGGGAATGATTTTCAAGTCCGGAATAATTTGAAAAATCATAAAATAAATCGAGAAGCGTTTTGATTCCAATGTCGACTATGAAACGTTTTACCGATAAAAAGTTAAAAACGTAGAATGAATAGTGAATTCTCACATACAAACGTTCGTTTAAAAATCTCAAGCTAGGGTTTGAATCAAGGGCTGTAAAACATCTCAAAAATCTTGAACTAGCTCGAGTAATACAAATCCAGAGAGAAAACATTTTCTGAATGAAAACCGTTCGTAGAAAGAATAGTGAACTAAGGTTTTCGTAAACATTTTCAATAAAGCAAAGCTCAAAATAGATTTCCAAGTCAAGAATAATTTCAAAAGACTCGTCTCGACTTAAGGATCGATTTGACTGTAAACTTGGGTAGGAAAAGATATCAGAATCAAAAGCTCATTTTTAGATGAATAGTAACTTTGGTCGGTAAGTTCCAAAAATGCCCTTATGGTTCAAGAAAGACTCTCTGAGCTTGGGAAACAAGTTCAAACGATTGGGAAACATGTGTTGTGAACCTCTAGGGTTCGAGTATCAATATGAACAAGGTAGGCTCGGGTTATGAATAGTAAACTGTATCAAAGGGCAAGAATTCCCCTTTAAAACACTGTCGGTCACATATAAGCACTTTGATCATGTAAGAATGCAATGCATGAAGGTTTTAAAGTTCGATCACGGTCTATAAACGCTTTACCAATGCCCTTAGCTTAAGGGCATAACCTCTGTCTCATCCGAGAAACGCTTGAGCTGAGATACATGGAATACATTGTGGATTCCTGTAAGACTCGGAGGCAAATACAATCTATAAACAGTCGGGTCCGGCTCTCTCCTGTATCTCATATGGTCCAACATATCTCGGGTTTAGCTTTCCTCCTTTCCCAATTCGGGTAAACCCTTTTCTTGGAGATGCCTTCAGAAATACCTTTTCGCCCACTGCAAATTCCAAATCTCTTCTTCGTCGATCAGCATAACGTTTCTTCCTGTCCTGGGCAACTTTCATTATTTGGCGAATGATCTGAATCTTCTCCGTCGATCAGCATAACTCTTCTGCTTGTGACACCCCTGTCCCACATCGGGAAAGTATAAGGATTAAGTTCAGTATATAAGTTAAAGAGTCCATGTCACGCCCCGGGTCCGCGGGCCCGTTGGAGGCGAGCCCAAGTCTCCAAGCCCACCGAGTATAACCTAAAATTGGACCTAAACCACTGTCCAAAAGGGATATCCATTGGTTATACTTGGACTCTTTAACTTATATACTGAACTTAATCCTTATACTTTCCCGATGTGGGACAGGGGTGTTACAGTCCAAGTATAACCAATGGATATCCCTTTTAGACAGTGGTTTAGGTCCAATTTCAGGTTATACTCGGTGGGCTTGGAGACTTGCGCTCGCGTCCAACGGGCCCGCGGACCCGGGGCGTGACAGATGGTATCAGAGTCGCTCGTCAGCCACAGGAGCTAAGTGTTATACGAGCCACCTCTTGAGCTTGCGGGGCAAAGTGCTACATGTGTGGGAGCCACCTCTTGAGCCCGTAGGGGCCACCTCTAGAGTCCCAACGCAGACGAGTCGGTCATGGGCTATATGTCATGCCGCGATGAGGAGGTCACGATTCTGAAGGAGGGGTGATTGTGACACCCCTGTCCCACATCAGGAAACTATAAGGATTAAGTTCAGTATATAAGTTAAAGAGTCCAAGTATAACCAATGGATATCCCTTTTGGACAGTGGTTTAGGTCCAATTTCAGGTCATACTCGGTGGGCTTGGAAACTTACGCTCGCGTCCAACTGGCCCGGGGACCCGGGGCGTGACACTGCCTGTCCTAGGTAGCTTTCATTCCTTGGCGAATGATCTGAATATTCTCCGTCGCTTCTCTTATCCATTTAGGTGAATTCATCCAAATGCCAGTATAACGGGGTCTACATTTCCTTCCATACAGGACTTCATATGGAGCAGCTTTAATAGAAGCTTGATAATTATTGTTGTATGCAGACTCCACAAGAGGTAAACAATCTTTCCAACTTTCCTGGAAGTCTAAAGCGTAAGCTCTTAGCATATCTTCCAAGTACTTAATCATTCTTTATGATTATCCATCCGTCTGAGGATGCACTGCAGTACTGAAGTTCAACTTTGTTCCCATCAAAGTCTGAATTCCTTGCCATAACTGCGTCGTGAATTTCGGATCTCTGTCCGATACTATGTTGTTTAGAACTCCATGTAGTCTGACGATCTCTTGCTGATATAGCTTTGTCAACCTGCTGACCTTATATGTTGTCTTCACCGGCAGAAAGTGTGCTGACTTAGACAATAGATCAATGATTACCCAGATACTATCTTGTCCTCCTTTGACTTTGGGTAATCCGGTTACAAAATCCATCGTGATTTGTTCCCATCTCCATGTCGGAACCGGTATTGGTTGCAACTTCCCACTCGGTTTCTGGTGCTTAGCTTTAACTTTCTGACAAGTTAAGCACTTCTTGACATAGTTGGCTATGTCTCTCTTCATTCCGTTCCACCAGAAATGCGTCTTAACGTCTTGATACGTCTTAGTGCCTCCGGAATGTATCGTGTACTTAGTCTTATGCACTTCGTCGAGGATCTCTTTCCTCAAAATAGTTGGTAAGCATACTCGACCTTTTTACCTTAATATTCCATGTTCATCAATCTGGAACTTAGTCTCATCATCTTTCTCCATAGATTTGAGACATTTCTTGATCCACTCGTCATTCTTCTACGCTTCCAACACTTGCTCTTTCAACGGTGATATCATCACAACATTCACGATTCGAGCTTTAGTTATCACCTCCATCCTTTCTCTTCGATCAGTCTCGGGATTGGCAGAAATCTGTGCCAAACAACTTTCCTGCTTAGTACATCGGCTACAACATTCGCCTTTCCTGGATGGTACTGAATAATGAAATCGTAGTCCTCCAGAAATTCCATCCATCTCCTCTGTCGCATATTCAACTCCTTCTGAGTGAATAGATGTCGCAGGCTCTTATGATCAGTAAAGATTTCAAACGTAACCCATATAAGTAATGTCTCCACTTTCCAAGAGCGAAAATTATCGCGGCTAATTCAAAATCATGCGTCGGGTAGTTAACTTCATGTGTTTTGAGTTTCCTTGATGCATACGCAATCACTTTTCCATTCTGCACCAAAACTCCTCCTAGTCCTTCTTTCGAAGCATCGGTGTAGACAGTATAACCTTCTTTTCCTTCTAGCAACGCTAACATGGGTGCAGTTGTTAGCATCTCCTTCAGTCTTTGAAAACCTTGTTCACACTTCTCAGTCCACTCAAATTTCCCTTCCTTCTTTGTCAACTTGGTGAGAGGTGTAGCTATCTTCGAGAAATCTTTGACAAACCTTCGGTAGTAACCAGCTAATCCCAGAAAACTCCTCACTTCGGAGGGATTCTTCGGTGACTTCCAATCCATAATCGTTTCGATCATCGAGGGATCTACTTCGATTCTAGACCCTGATATGATGTGTCCGAGAAACGAAACTCTCTCTAGCCAGAACTCACATTTGGTGATGTAACACCCCGGAGAGAAGGGTGCCACATCCCACGCACCATATCTCGACACGTGTAACGAAATGAAGACTCCACACACGTATCAAACTACAGCGAAAGAGAGACAAAAAAAAAAAACAAAACCCTAGGCTAGGCGGTCTAGACCCTAATACAGAGTGCGCAACAAAATTTAATCAAAAGTACGGAAGCAACAGGATCCATATAAGCAATTATACATACTAGCCAAATCATTTAGAACAATTATACATATCATGTTACTTGAATACTTAAATCAAATCTCATGCTTTCCAAATCGAATCATATTCATATACATAAGTTTTAAAGTTTAGAAATACAGAATCAACTACAAGAGAATGCATGAGACTCGAACAAACGACCCAAGACACGAAAGACGACTGCCGCCTAGCACCAACTCCCAATCGAGAACCTGCAAAGCTCAAGAACAAGGGGAAAAAGAAAAGAAGCAATGACGGTCAGTCCTAAAGACTGGTGAGGGGGCTAACACACGCACACGTACGTATAACTAAGAGCATAGCATATTCAAATTCTAAAATTGTTCATGAACCGGGCGTGGTTTTTGCATTCCAAAAAGGTTTTAACCCGTGTTACTATATATAGAAAGAAAGATTTAGGCCCGAAGGCCAACATCAACCAAGTTTTAGAAAGTTGGAGTCCACTCCCATTTCACAAACCATAACGAAGACAGAAACCAAAAGCATAAATACAATAACTCGCCGAGTACGAGTTCTAACCCACTTACTCCATAAGTAAAGCAAAGCGAAAATAGAGCAAAAGCATAAACCAGTCCAACCTTTCTCCGTTTAGGGAAGAGAGAGGCCCCTCTCAACCCCCACACTTACCATATAGAGTTGGAGCGGGAGATCCTACCCGATCCTGACGGGTTATACCGCCTACGTAAGAGACCCACTTTCCCCTCGATCTCCCGAGGATGAGCAAAGCCTCACAAAGTTGGAGTTGTGTTGATGAGAGAGCCCGGCGACCCCATGGCCGACCCGAGATCACATACCACTCCTCCGGGGCCCAAAACTTATCACACTTATACACACACACGCGGACATTTCTTTCAATGTCCCAAAGCTCGCTAAACAGAACTCACACCAACCCTTATTGAAAATAAACAAAGAAAATATAGCTTATATACATATAAAAGCGTTTTCAGTGGATCTCATAGCAAAGGGGTCAATTCCCACAAAATACATATCAAACACTTATCTATATATATATATATGTATATATATAATTCGCATGCGGGCTTAAATTACAAGTTGGGTTGTAGGTCATATTAGCTAAAAGGAAAGAAAACCTCACCTTCGAGAAGCAACGGAGACAAAAGAAACCAACGATCGTCTAAAAGACCACCTCGTCACCCTCGGGACGAACCTAAGAACAAAAGAGATAACAAGAGACGCACTTAAACTCAAAATGAACTAATTAAATGCTCGGCGGATGCATATGTATGCAAGTGATGCAAATGAAATAACAAAAGTGAGCATGTTCAAGCTTTTGACGGTCATGCACGTTTTCAAGAATCAAATTACAAAAAGGGTAAGAATTAAAGCATAACAGGTCAAATAAACATCATATATAACAAATCATATTACAACTCATGCATACACTAGGAGAGAATGAGCAAAGAATGCAACAAGTTCAAGAAAGTTTCACACGTAGCATCAAAATGTATATGCAATCATAGTCACGCTTACACATCGAAAACAAGGCCATAAACCAAAATAAACATCCTAACATGTAATATAACATGTTAACAACAAGTTAGGATCATAATCGGGATGGGAAAAATCAACGAAAACCACCAAAAACACAAAAGGAACCGCCGTCGCCGCTGCTCCTACATGACACGGCCATGTTGGAATTTAATCAAAAATTTGGCCCAAGAACGAAGCCTGGACACGGCCGTGTTCATTATCAGGCATAACGGGACATGGATGTATCCCATTTATTTAAAATCGGCAGCCCCAACTCGAGAATACAACACGGCCATGTCCATTTTTCAAAGAAACCAAACACGGCCGTGTTGGCCTGTTTTTCACGAAATCAAAGCCGCAACAGCAGCGTTTCGGCACAGAGGGGAGCAGGGGAAGGTCCAGCCATGGATCATGCATGAAAATAACGAATCAAGGCAACAAGAAATGCAAGGAAACGCAGCAAAACAAGCTATAGATCAAGCAAACAACCGGCAAGACAAGAAATCCCCCAATTAAACAAAAAAGCTTCCAAAAACTCAAGGGTTCAACAAAGGAAGAGCCTCAATCTCGGTTCAAATAGAAAATACAAGGTAAGGAATAGATAAAAGATACAACAAAGGTCACAAAGCACTTCATGGAACAAGAATCGGGCCACAAACGAGCAAGATATCATGAATTCAACACAAACCCACAACTATTCATATATTCAACCAAATCAGCCACAAATTTCCAAGAATGCAAGAAAAAAGAGCACTTAAATGAAAGAGGAGGAGATGTACATCAGAATACGATGCCTCAACGGAATCCCCGGATCTAGAGGGTCCCGCGGAGTGTCGCCCGCACGGCCTAGTCAAGGTTTGTTAAGCGCTTACCCTGATTCAGCCGCATAAGTGAAAAAACGAAACTGCGGTAATCTAGAGTAACAACTCAAAGTGAGAACCAAAACAACTTAAAACAGTGAAAACGATAACACCGCTTAATATAAAAGGTAGTGGTCCTAAAACAAAAGTCCAAAACAAAATAAAATAACTGAACTTACATACCGACCCCGAGGAAGATGACGACAAAACAAGTACCAGACAAAAGTCAACGCTTTCGCCCTTATGCGGGGCTTAAGCTTACAAACCACATAAGTAATACATTCCCCGAGATGGGGTGCTGTACATCAGCAACAAAACGGCAGGCAAAACAGCTCTAACGTCTCTAATCCAAGGGTTGCTCACCTAACTCCGAGCCTCGCTAAAAAAGATCTGAAATACGGGTCAAAAGAGGGGGTAAGTCAAACTGACTTAGTGAGGTAGGCGGAAGAATGCAAAACATTAAATAATGACAAAACCATAATCGATGCATGAGCAGGCAAGGAACAGTATACGTAGAATATACATGTACATGAACGAGCTATGAACAATCTCTCCCCTTTTATCGCCTAAAACCAAAATCATAAAATAACTCCAAACACCAGAGTCGGGGTATCCCCCAACTAACAGAGGTCGAGAGTCCCACGTGCCCGTGAGATCAACTCTTCGGCTAATCACCCGAGACCATCTCTGAATGGTAGCGTCAACATGTGGGCATTACCTCGCATAGCTACGACCGCGACCCGTACCGCCCAGCCGGTCTGATAATGAGAGTAAACCCGTGGCCCAGAACTACCCCGTGGGCGTCCCCACGAGTGCAATCAAACAATCATGGAACAGAATAGCTCGTTAACAAGAACGGTAGATCTTTTTCAAATAAAACGAAGGATTTGATGCAGTACTTATAGGTAAGAAATCATTTTTTACTAACAAAATCGTTTGTCTTAAAACTAATAACTAATAATCAAATATTTATATACCTAAATATAACATGACGGGAATAATAATCGAAATCATCAAATAATGGTCTTACGAAGGCTGGTATAATAATATAAATATACGTATTTCTGTTTTGAAGATAAAATTTCCTCACCGTACAGATTCGCAACTGGTCCTAGTTCACCTGGTAACAAGACAGGCATGGTAGCAAAAAAAAAAAAAATTAGAAGGTCACTCGATCCTTTAAATTCTAATTCTAATTCTAATTCTAATACTCGTTCTAATTCTAATTGCACACGATTCTGACATAACAACAATATTTATAAGGCCACAACTAAAGAACGCAACAAATCTATGACAATCAGTTATAAATAACATATTATAAATAAGACTTCAATTCTAAAGTTGGTAAGCACTACTCATGCATGACTTGACTGATTGTATTAAAAATAATTTAAGAATAGATTTTATGTTTTCAAAAGTAATTCGTGTGTAGTGGCTGATGTTATGATAATACTTACAATCATTACATGCAAATTCTATTTACAAAGTTGGGATAACACTTCTAATTATTTCAAACCACTTCATTAACATTGAAGTTTTCTGATTCGGAAAATACTACACGGTGATTTACTTAAAATCAGAACTAATGGATAATTTCTTAATAATATTATAAAAGACAAATTCAACTCATTAAAATTAGACCAAAATTATTCTGTAGTAACAATACTTCATTATTAAAATATGTAATTAGTGAAAAATTGACTTAATAATTTATGATTTGCTCAAAAAGAAAGTTCCTACAACAAATTCATTTATTTATTAGTTAAATTATTTCTAATTAACTGATATTCTCAACAATACATCCATTTTCAATAAATTTACATTGTGGGTATAAAATTAAATTCCGACCGATTTTCTCAATTAAATATGATGTACTAATTTCCTGGGCATAACATACAAATTGAACCTTTAATTTCTTATTAAAATTAAAATAGTTAAGCAAATCACGATTATAGGCTTATTGCCAAATCGTATAATAAATTCTGAAAAGTTCGACCAACTTTGATTATATAAAAAAAATATATATAATAGACCAAAAATTATATCACCATTACTAGAGTCATGAATTTAAATGACTAAATAGGTTGTACTACTTACTTTGGCTAATATCTTGAAACTTGAAAAGTTTTGGCAAAACTTCCTTCCTTTTTTCGTGGTTTCTATTCCGAAGTTTTCTTTTTCTAAAGTGATGAAATGAAAGCCACTAAGACAAATATTAATGATTAATTAGATATCAAATTGGTCACTTAATTTCATTGGCTAGGAGTGATGATCGGATAACAATTTGAAAAATAATCTTAACATCTTAAAATTAATTAGAAAACGTAAGATTGGTTAATATGTAGGCAAAGGTACGTGTCATTAAAATGACTATAGTGACTAAGTGAAGCTAGACCGTAGTAGGGTGACTAAGCTATTTAGTTATGACTTCTGGAGAAAATGTTAGTTAATTTCCAAGTTTGTAAAACTGATGGCAATAATATTGTATTCATAATTGCTAATTTAACTAACTACTACATGCATGAAATTATAGAACATACGTGGAACTACTAAAGTCCAAAATACTACTAACATGCACATTCCTTCTTAATATGAATATACTTTTATCTTTAAATTTTACTTTAGTTATTTTAATGTTATGAAAACATTTGAATTCAAATATTGTTAATATTAACTATTGAGTCTATTCCCAACTAATATTTAAAGAAAGTAAAATTTCATATATATACATTTGATTAAATAAGTATGTATTTATTTTATGAATGTAATTTAGTCAAGTAATATTATAAATTTAAACAAATAAACTGCGAAATCGATATGCCACGTAATATGTATGCATGTTATGATATGATAATTTTCCTGATTTATCTCTTCTTACTTTTCTGAATATCAGGGTGTCACAAAGAATTTGTGCTTACCTCTTCGATTTGATGAAGAAAGAAGGTCGAACGAGCTCAAAATCGGACTTGGGTGAATAGTGACGGGAATCTCTTTTCCTCTTCCCTTTCTCCTGCTCTTTCTCGGTTCTCCCAAGGGTTGGAGGATTAAATGTGTAAGTAGGAGGGTAGGTGGGAGATTTAGGGGGAAATAGGTTCCAGAATCGAGTCAAACGGAGTTAAAACGAATAAATTACTAGCAAAACGGTAAAGGGTGGAAATCCTGCGCGAGGTACACAGATCGGGAAAAATTCGGAGGCTCAAACGAACTTAGAAAAATACAAGGCTAGTTTTCTTAGGTCCCATTCTTCATTACGAGTCCGGCGTCACTTCCGGAATTTTAATCCGAATTCCGAGCTCAAGTTCCTGCTTTCAGAACACAAGGTGCGCTAAAGCTAGTTAGGCCCTCAAGTCCCTAACAATAAAATATGGTGCGTTACCATATCAAACAAGTCCGAAAACTTAAAACGAGCACATAAATCAATTCATAACAAGCATAATTCATGCATATCAAATTTTCATGAAATTTCAAAACAAGTTGGAACTCAAACGAATTAAAAACAAGTTTAAAAGCTTAAAAATGTTTAAATATTCAAATTTACAAATGTATGAAATAATTCAAATAAATTCAAATAATCACATAATCATTAAAATAACACTTATTACATAAGTAAAATAATTTAAATGCGCACATAACAATCTCGAAACAGTGTACCTGTACGGGCGGGTGAGCGGGATGTTTCAAACTCCCCTCCTTCAAAAGGACCGGTCCTCAGGTCCTACAGCAGGATATTGAATGACTCTGGATTGAACTCAACTCCACACTTCCGCTGCGCTACTCTGATCCAGGAAGGCTATAGACTAGTCGGGATATTACTTCTCATATCCCGGTAACTCGGTGGTACTCACTGCAACATCCCGATCGTTCGGACTCCCAGGTACGCTGTAACGATAGTGTTATATGCACATTTAAATTATTTAATTACAAAATTAAATGTTATTTTAATGCTTATTTGATTATTTGAAATAAATTGTTTAACATATAACTTGAGTTTTAAACGTTTATGTTTACCTGTTGTGTATTTTGCCCTATATGCGTTCGATTTTAATTTCGATTTTTGTGTAATCTTGGTATGTGTGAATTACGTGAGTTATGAATGTGTTTGCATGCTCGTTACGTGTTTTAGAGTTCATTTACTTTGGATCTTGGCTCGTTTTTTAGAAACGGGATTTGTGAGGGGCTCGAGGGCCTAACTAGTTTAGCCCGCCCTGGGTTCCGGACACCGTAACTTGAGCTCGGGAATTCGGATTCGAATTACGGAAGATGAGTTGGACTCATAACGAAGAAAGGAAACCAAGGAATCCAAATTTGTAATTTTCTAAGCCCGTTTGAACCCCCGAATTTCGCCAGAACTGAGCCCTTGTGATAGATTTGCCACCTTTTACCATTTTGGCCCTAACTTATTCATTCTTTGACCAAATTAACCCAAGTTTGAACCTAGATAACCATGTTTAACCCCTATATCAGCCCCTAACTCTCTCATTTCCTTCCAAATCAGCCAAGAGAAGAAAAAAGGGCATTTCTCTCCAGTAACCCGAAATCCCAAGAGGAGGAAGAAGAATACTATCCATTTTCCAAGTTTTGAGCTCAATACTTCACCAAATCACCTCAAATTTGAAAGGTAAGCTTATGAGTGTATTCTCCATCCTCACCTATTTAATTTGACACCTTTTTTGCTGATTTTCATGGTGAATTTCTTGAGATATGATCATACATGTGAATAGTAAGGGTTTGAGACCCATTTAATGAATTTGCTTGATTCCTTGTTTTTCCTTTGGATTTGATGCATCTTATGTAAACCTAAGACATCCATTTTCAGTTTTATGAACTTATATTTCATGTTGGTTTAAGAATTCTGAGGTTTCACTTGAGGTTTTGTATGAGGAAGAAAAGGGATTTTTCATTCATTCATTCATCTCTTCATATGTGGATTGATTGATCATGTTTCTGAGCTTTACTTACATGAATGTTGTATCTTATACTTGCCTTACCTTGTTACCTCGAAGATGGCTTGATTGGGTTATGTGTTTTTCCAGTAGAGGCCGCGACCCCAAACTGGCCTTGTTTCGACTTCTGGCAGCTTCAGGTCGCGACCATGACCATTTTTAGGTCATTTGTAGTCATGGCCACGACCATATTTGGGCCAAGTTTCGAATTGGAGGTCGCGGGCGCGACCAAAACATGAAGAAAAATGGTAGCGGCCGCGACCCCCATGTTGTGTGACTGCATGCTTTTCCCTTGCTTCGTATGTGCTTTCCTTGTTATTTTTGGTACGTTTATGACTCGTATATTTTATTAACCTGTAATATTATGTGTTAGGTTGTATGTTCTGAATTTATGTCTCGTTTTTCATGCTCGTTTTCAAGTTATGATTTTGTACGTTCTATATGGTACCTTAAGTGCATACTTGAATCCATGCTACCTTTATTTGCCTTGAATGACCTCTCCTTGCTACTTTTAAAATTAATATGCATCGATAACATGTTGTAATATGTGTTACCTTGTATAATATGAAATTTTGATTTAATTTAGATTCTCGTTTATGATTTATGCTCTCATGTGCTGTTATGTGACCTAAGTGCCTTATAACATGCATGAATGAACTATTACTCCATTTAATTGTTTGGTATGCTATTCTCTTGCTTCTTATATGACTTGAGTGATATGTTAACATGTTAAATTATATGTTACATGTTTTATTATGAATGTATTACGTGACTTCGATGATTTTATACGTGATTTGTTCCTTAACATGCTCTATATGACTTTTTACGTACATGCATGAATTAATATGACATTTCCTTGTTTCGTTTGATTTTTTCTTGTTTCTTTTCTTGAATGCATGCATGCCTAATGTGTTATATGATGTGTTATGAGTGTTTTATGAAGCTTATAAATTTATTTAACGTGGAACATGTGAACCATAACTCGATGTCTTTGAATAATGCATAAATGAACCTAAAGAACATCTCATTACATTTTTATGCATCATTTGCATACATATGCATTCGCTGAGCATCTATTTGGTACATTTTGAGTCTAAGGTTATACTTTGTTGTTTCCTTTGTCCAGAGTTTGGCCCCGTTGGTAACGAGGAGGTCCCGTAGGCATCTGGTTGCGTCCGTTTTATGTATTTTTACTCCACTAAGTTGGAAAGGTGAGGTTTCCTTCTTTTAAGTTATAGCGACCTACAACCCTACCTAAATTCTGAGCCCGCATGCGACTACGTATATATATTTAAATTTAGATACGTGTTTTGATATGTATTTGTGGGAATTGGTCCCTTTGTTATGAAATCTTTTGAAAAACGCTTTTATATATACGTAAGTTTATTTTCATTTATTTGATTTGAAAAGTGTTGGTGTGTGTGAATGTTTTGAAATAGCGAGCCTTTCCAGAAAATTCAAAATCTTGAAAATTCAGACTTTTAACTTATGAATGGGCCCCGTAGGAGTGGTATGTGATTCTCGGGTCGACCGTGGGGTCGTCGAGCTCTCTCATCAGCACGACTCCAATTTTGGGTGACTTGGCCTAAACTCGGGAGGTCGAGGGGATGGCGGGTCTCCTTTTGGCTTACGGTAACCCCGTCAGTGGAGCTGGGTAGGATCCCCCGTATCCGAACTTCTGACTAGAGAACGGGGTTGAGGATGGCCATCCTCACCCCCAAACGGAGCAGGTGGGATTGATTTAGAGCTTTGAATTATTTATGCCTTTTGATTCAGTTATGTATGGCGTGTAGGTTGGAAACTCGTGCTCGCCGAGTATTGTGATTCCGATTTTGAATATTGTTCGTGAAACGGGAGTGGAATCCTAATTTATAAAATTGGTTGATTTTGGCTTTCGGCCTTAACCCCTTTTTCTTTATACATATTATCACGGGTTTAAAATGATTTAGAATGCAAAAACCACGCCCCGGTTCATGGATTTTCATATTGATATATGCTCTGCTCTATTGTATACGTACATGTGAGTGTGTTAGCCCCCTCACAAGTCTTTAGGGCTGACCCTCGTTTTTATTTTTTTTTTCCCCTTTTCGTTTAAGTTGCAGGTACTTCTGGAGGGTCGAGCTAGGCGGTTGTTCTTGTGTCGTTGTTTAAGGATAGCTCGAGTCACATGCATTGTATTTCATTTATTTTTACGCATTATGTTAATTTTGAAATATGTATAAATTCGGTATTTAGACATTGTCCTGGGATAAGTTTTGCTTAATTGCCTTATATATAAATTGTATAAGTTATATATGAAGGATATAATTTGAGAATTGCTAGCATGTATGATTTGAAAGTTATCGCTTCGGTGATTTATGTGTATTAGGGTCTAGACCGCCTAGCTAGGGCGAGTTTTTGTTTGTCACCCGTTCGCCATGGCTTGGTACGTGTGCAGAGTTCCCATTTCATTACACGTGTCGGGCTATGGTGCGGGGGATGTGGTGCCGTTCGCTCGGGGTGCTACACTCACAAAATCCGAGTGAATCCCCTTAGCTTTAGCAAACTTCGATTTGCTCCCACTTCCGATTAAAATTCGAAAGTAGTTGGGGGAAACCTACCGATTCTTGATGCTCGGTCTTCAACCGATGGCACGTTGACACTGCTACACAAAGTCCACAATATCTCTTCTTGTACCAATACATCATTACCGGTTCTTCAAGTCCTCGAACCAGGAGTGGGATTTGTCTCGTGAACAAACACTTCTAGTGACATAGGCTTCAACTCTTAGTTAGGAACGCACAACCAAAGTCTTCCTTAGTACCTCGATTGTAATGGAGAAGTTTTTGAGTACCTTCGGGTAAGCAAAGCTATCACCGAAGGCAACTCTCTTCCAAGCCTCATCCACTCAAACCGTGCCTCTTCTATATCTTTCATGTCACGGGACGGCCGCCTATAGGAAGACGAATCTCCTGTTGAATCCCGATAACACTAGACACTTTATCTCTGAGGCAATTCTCGGTTCTTCTACTGGAATACATAGTCGACAATACCCTTGTTGAAATCACCCCTGGAGCCAACTACGAATGTAACGCCCCGCTCATTCGATAAATAAGGTACGTCACCTTTCAACCTTTTTATGTGTTTAATTATGTGATTGGTGCGTTGTGTGGCCCTCTTTTGGATTCTTTTAGAGTTGGGGCCCTTTTTGTAATTTTCTTCTTTTAAGGGGTTTTTCCGGTCACTTCTCGTTCGGTAGAGATTTTGACTTCTTTGACCCCTCCTTCGCGTCCGGGGCATCGAGACGAGTCCGTAGACTCTAAGTTTGCCCAATTCTAACTTCGTTAGCTCGTTCTTCCAATCGTTTTTGCGTACGAGGACCAGAGATATATACTCGGGTTTCCTCGTTTTGCGTGCCAAAATCAGATCAGCAGCCTTCATCGTCTTCTCCAGCGATCCGACACTGTTCACACACAGTGAAGGTGTGAAAACACACACTAGCTCGTTCTCCCTCGTTTCTCGACGGAATTCGACGAATCAATAGTGGAAATTCATCAGCTCGACGAGCCCGTCACAACCGTACCAGTTTCGTGCCCTGAAAGTGACCAGCGGCGGCGCAGCGGTGGTCCGACGGTGGCGGGTTGCACCACCTCCATGCCGGTGGCGTTCCGGCGACTCTCGCCGGCCAACAACCACCCTACCCCACGTTTTCGACCCTTCCCATTCCATTTCCGGCCTCTTTTTTGAGCGAATCGCAGCGTAGGTGGTGGTTCCGGCGGTGACGCAGCGGCGCGACTTTGGGGTGGTGGTTCGGCCTTTTCCCGGCCGGTTTTGGTGGTGGTCGCTTTACGAAAGTTGCTTGGATTGACGAGACTTAGCGGATGGCATCGACGGCGTCCCGAGAATCGGCCGTTGGCGGTGAACTGGCGGGTCTGAACCGGTTACTATTCCGGCGATTTTTTCGGCGATTTGACTTAGGGCTTTTGTAGGGCTTGTTACAAGCTTTCCAACGGTATGCTCGGATTTCATTTTGGTTTTACGGTTTACGTTTAATTTCAGTTTTCGTACTAGGATTTAAGTTCGGTTTTTTGTCAACGAAGTCCGGCGTGTTTGGCATTTTCTGAAATTGATTAAGGGCTTTTGTTGAGCAGGCCGAGACGCACGTTTCTGTCCTTCCGGGGATTTTTCCGACCACCGGAGACGGTGTTCCGGTGGCCACCGGAGACGGTGTTCCGGTGGCGGCCGGTGACTGTTCGGCCGGCTACGGTAGCGGCATTCCGGTGACTTTCGGACAGAAGGTCCCTTTCGTTGTGGTGAGTCCAATGCCACTTTTCGTTCGTCAATCGGATGCCCGGTTGATTTGTTGTGATTTATTTTGTGTATTTCTATTTATTTGAAATTAATTGTTTTAATTGCAATAATTGTCAATTGCTTGATTTGTCGATCAATACGAATTCCAATGTGTACGAAAGCATGTATTAAATGATCTATGATATATGTTGATGCTTTGATTTACAATTTGAACTCCGATATACCGTATTTGAGCTATTTGTCTAACTTGAAGGGGTGTTTGTGTAATTTTGTAAACAATATGAATATTGTTTGATTTAATTAGTTAACCTTGTAATTGAATCCGTTAGTGATACCTGAATTGACTATGGCATGTGTGAATTATATAAAATTGATATAGTTGGAATTGATATGTGATTTTGGGAGATTTAAGTGATTTGAATGACTCTATTTTGTTTATTTTATAATTATAAACTTGATATACTTGAGTTATAAACGTTATATGAAGTTCATGACTTGATTGCAAGGAATTATGAAAGGTATGAATTGATTGGGCTTGAAACCCTCATGTATGGAATGTATTTGAAAGAATTACTTGATTATGTAACTCCATAACATCATTTTACTTCTTATACATCTCATATCATGTGTTTAGCATTGCCGTGCGTCTATGTGGTTTCATATTGAGTCAATTCTCACCAGTACACATTGTTCCTTCTCTTGTACAGTTTGTTTCCAGGGCGGAGACTTCCAAATTGAATAGGCACCCGTATTGCTCTTGTTTCTTGTCTCGTGGTATTCCAGGTGAGGGTGTTTTCGTTCTAGTTACATATCAAACCCTGCAACCCGTATGTGAAAAGCTTTGGCCAAAACCTTATGATTATATATATGTTACTTTTAAAAGGAGAGTTATCGAGTAAATACGGATTGATCGAGTAAATATTGATCGAGTAAACCCCTTTTCAAGTGGATTATGAAATATGGTATGATTCTTATGAATCAAATGTTTTGGCGAGAAAAGAATGATTGATTGATTGCACTGATTGGGGCCCAGGGGCTTGGTGTGAGTGGGGACCCGAGGAGGCAAGGGCTGACGGTAAACCCTCACACTAGTCCCACTATTGAACAGCGGTACCGGACCTCGTCAGGAGATTGGCGGGGAAAGGGAGCTGAGTGCCATCTGGGGAGTCAAGTAACCCCTTTTGGCCAATGATTGGGTAGTCGGGCCTTGCAAACCCACCACCAACCCGGAGGAAGAAGGTTGGAACTTATTTATGATTGAAAATGATTGACTGATTGATTATTGATTGATAGGCACTGTGCGGGAAGGCCGGGAATCGGATTGCCCAAACAAATATATTTAGGACATGGCATGTGATCTGAGTGTATTATGATATATTGCATGATCACCTATTTAATGTATTAATGATACTTGTCGTACACGGTCGGAGTTTGGTTGGAGATTGTGCACGCTCACTTGCCGAGCCTTATTGATTGAGTATGATTTATGAACTTAATGAATTTAATATGAATAGTCGTAAAGTCTGAGCATTGCTTAGTCATTCTTTTGCCCTTTTTGGGAACTAACTTTAAATAAAACCTTGCTCGGGATTTATGACTTGCATGTGCATGTTTCTATATTATATGTATCGCTCCAGCTCACTCAGTCTTCTAGAGACTGACCCCTCTTTCCCCTTTTTCCCAGTTTCTTTTGCAGGTGTTGGTTACTAGGTGGAGTTAGAGTGTCGAGTCATTGTTCTAGTCTCACTCATTTACACTCACTGCATATTATATTGTCTTTAAATACTGTATTGATTTATTATTGATGGCCGGTGTGCCTTATTGAATTGATATTGATTCGGGACAGGTTAGGACAGGTTCTGGAGCCAGTTGAACCCGTTGTTATGATTGTTTCCTTGTATTGATTCGGGACAGGTTAGGACAGGTGTACTGATTAGTGGAACCCGTATTTATATTCGTATTGGATTTCCATTATTTCATGAATATTACATGAATGATTTCCTTGCTTCTGCATTTTGGTTTTTGGTTGATGGTTCCAGGGTTAGCTTCCGCCTAGTCAGGACTGTACTTTTGATTGTCACCCGTTCGCTGTGAGTCCGATTCATGTGTGGACTGCCTATTTCATATGTGGATTAGACTCATAGTGCGGGGGATGTGGTGCCTATCGTCCCGGGTGCTACATCTTTAGGTGGTATCAGAGCTACCAGGTTCAGAACCGGTGCTCTGGGTTGTGTTGTCTCGAGTATAGGTCGCACGGCATAGGAACTAATTGTCAATGTGTGCATTGCATCATTCTTGAACACTGAATTGTGATTTTTTTTTCAAACTTTATTAGATTATTTGTTGTATTTTGCATTGAATCCATTCTTTTGGTGTTAATTATGTGGCATGAGCATATACTAATCGCATGCATATATTTTCAAAATGAGCTGTGATTCATAGGATATGAAGACAATATCAAACCACGGCCAATTTTTACGATAACCACGGGCTACCACAAGCTCTTCTTTTATCTCGGAAGCTGTAAGGAATGCCTTGGGGATTTCTACAGAAATTTAAGAGTCAAACCTTTTCTAAAATGAGGTTAGGGCTCGAGTGACAAAGTCCAGAATAAGAGGTCAGTTCGAAGGAGAAGTTTGCAAGCTCTATTATCGATGGTGAATCCATGTTGAGACGGGATTTGTGGTGTGTAATGATTTGGTTTCACGAGATCAACATGTTTGTTTACACTACGAAGATTTGTCAACCAGATTCCAAAGAAGAGAGATCTCGAAGATGTTTTAGATTCGAGGTTTCTATCAACGTAGAGGTGATAACCTTCAAGAGAGTTAAAGTAAAGTAGGTTCGTGGTTGAGAAGCAGTAAAGACCATTTAACTTGAGAAAGAGGCGAAAGAAAATATGAAGAATAATATAGCTCGGGATTTAGATCGATGAAAAAGGATGAAGAGACTACGAAAAGGGAATTCACATACTTCAGAATTGAGATGAGATAGGAGTTGAATTAAGAAGAATTAAAGGAAATTAGTCGACGTGGTAAGTATAAGTTCATGGGAAATGACAATGCTAAGGATTTTATCTTCGGCCGGATATGAGTTCATCTTCCAAATTCAAGATGAAATGTCGAGTTGTGAGATTGAATTAAGAGCTTTGGAGCAACAAATGGAAACGATCAAGAAAGACAAAGAACTATTGGAGGGAAATTATGTATTTGAATGTAAACAATTGGGGATTGATTCTTCGAGAGAAGTCAAGATACCAACTTCATGGGTGTTGAAGAATTTGGGTTCAAGAGATTTCAATCTCGGATTTGGGAGATCTATAAGTTGATACACGGGAACTTTGAAGATTTGGAAGACCGTGGGTAAAGAAGAGGTGAACAATTAATTCAAGACAAACCTGCAATTTGAGAAACAAAGAATATGCCAAGTTAAAGTTTACAACTACGGTGACAGGTTCTATGCATTCATAAGCACGTGCATCATACGTCGCTTTAATTTTTTAAATTTCTCTATTTATATGCGCATCTCTAATTTGTATAATTGTTCCAATGTGTTGCATCTTTAATTGTTTACAAGTGTGATACTACATTGGCACCCTAACCCGACATGCATTTTAGTGTTTACTTGATAGGTATTCCCCACATCTTATTTATCAAGTGATACTCCGACTGATTCTTGCTGGGATCAAGAAAAGAAGAAATTCTGGGTTGTACTGGTTGGTTAAAAAGGAAATGGAAAATTCTGAGGTTTGGGAAAATAGAATCGAAAGTGGGAACAAAAGAAGCAGGTTGTCGTTCCTACTAATTGCTTCAAAGGAAATGTGAGAACTATCACTAGACAAGTGGCGTGATTAGAACCACTTATACCGAGGAAGTTAAGTTGAAGAAATTGAGGTGTTTTGATCCGAGAAGTGGTAGAAAAGTCTAAGGAGTTGAGTTAAGTTAATATAACCGGGATGAAGATCTTCATAAGGCATCGAAGAGAGTGGTTTGTTTGGGAATTTATAAGTACGTGATTCAGACAGCGAGGATGATGATATTATCAGGGAACTTCTGATGGATTCCTAAATTAGTTTCAAGAAAGGAAAATTGGTCAAAATTTATCACTTTTAAGAAGGATGTCAACTAGTTCCAGATGACCAAATCTTCAACAAAGAATTAAACCAGTTAGTGACAATGTATGAAGTGGGAGTTAAAGTTTAAGTTTCTTGTACGGCCAAAGAGAATATAATGAACCTGGTACAAAGATAAATGTTTTGATCGTAGGCGGAATAAACTGGTGCTCGGTTAATTGCAGAAGATAACTATGAGTAAGGATCTGAATGGAATCGAGAATAGGATCAACCAAGGGTCTGACTTTCTCAGACAAACATCTACTAAAGATAGGAAAGACAAGTTGGGAATCGAGCCAGCTAGAGATCAGACTATCCAAATCATAGAGTAAAGTCACAACATCAATTCCATTACTACGGTGAACGGTGCACTAAGCATCCATCGCACGAGCATACATACATCGTTTACATATTTAAATTTTGTTATTGTGTGGTACCCTGGCCAGTGGAGTGTGTGTTGATTATTGTGAACCTTGCTTCTGCTTGTGTGCTTGAGTGAAAGGGGGATTTGATTCTCTCTGATTACGTGCCAGGAAGATGTGGATTCTCCCTGATTATGTGATAGAAAGATGCTGGATTCTTTCTGTTTTCTGTGCACGAGAGATGCTGGATTCTCTTGTACTTAGGTATTCGAGGGATGTTGGATTCTCTTGGATTTAGGAGTTTGAGAAATGCTGGATTTTCTCAAACTAGATGTCTGGGAAGATGTGGAATCTAACAGACTTAGGCTGGGAGACGGGGTTCTCTCAATTCTGTGCCCGAGAGACGGGGTTCTCTCTTTTGTGTGTGCTGAGGGACGGGGTTTCCTCACTTGTGTGTTGAGAGATGGGATTCTTTCTTGTTTGTCGTGTTTGCGTTACGCCTGGATAGACAGAGGTTAACAAGTGACGAGGCAATGGACTAGTAGCGATTGAACGAGTTTTGAAGTGACTAACGGCCAAGTGTTCGAGTAGATCTTTGTGACTACCAGACTCTGAAGGGGTGATACAATAAGGGGAGTAAACTTCGCAACCAGGGCTAAGATGTTAAGCAATTTCGGGAAGCAGGTCGATACAATTTCAGTTTGAAACTTTTTCGGTCCAACAGTAGGACCTGAGGACAGGTCCTTTTGAAGGAGGGAAGATTGTAACGCCCCGCTCATTCGATAAATAAGGTACGTCACCTTTCAACCTTTTTATGTGTTTAATTATGTGATTGGTGCGTTGTGTGGCCCTCTTTTGGATTCTTTTAGAGTTGGGACCCTTTTTGTAATTTTCTTCTTTTAAGGGGTTTTTCCGGTCACTTCTCGTTCGGTAGAGGTTTCGACTTCTTTGACCCCTCCTTCGCGTCCGGGGCATCGAGACGAGTCCGTAGACTCTAAGTTTGCCCAATTCTGACTTCGTTAGCTCGTTCTTCCGATCGTTTTTGCGTACGAGGACCAGAGATATATACTCGGGTTTCCTCGTTTTGCGTGCCAAAATCAGATCAGCAGCCTTCATCGTCTTCTCCAGCGATCCGACACTGTTCACACACTGTGAAGGTGTAAAAACACACACTAGCTCGTTCTCCCTCGTTTCTCGACGGAATTCGACGAATCAATAGTGGAAGTTCATCAGCTCGACGAGCCCGTCACAACCGTACCAGTTTCGTGCCCTGAAAGTGACCAGCGGCGGCGCAGCGGTGGTCCGACGGTGGCGGGTTGCGCCACCTCCACACCGGCGGCGTTCCGGCGACTCTCGCCGGCCAACAACCACCCTACCCCACGTTTTCGACCCTTCCCGTTCCATTTCCGGCCTCCTTTTTGAGCGAATCGCAGCGTAGGTGGTGGTTCCGGCGGTGACACAGCAGCGCGACTTTGGGGTGGTGGTTCGGCCTTTTCCCGGCCGGTTTTGGTGGTGGTCGCTTTACGAAAGTTGCTTGGATTGACGAGACTTAGCGGATGGCATCGACGGCGTCCCGAGAATCGGCCGTTGGCGGCGGACCGGCGGTGAACCGGCGGGTCTGAACCGGTTACTGTTCCGGCGATTTGACTTGGGGCTTTTGTAGGGCTTGTTACAAGCTTTCCAACGGTATACTCGGATTTCATTTTGGTTTTACGGTTTACGTTTAATTTCAGTTTTCGTACTAGGATTTAAGTTCGGTTTTTCGTCAACGAAGTCCGGCGTGTTTGGCATTTTCTGAAATTGATTAAGGGCTTTTGTTGAGCAGGCCGAGACGCACGTTTCTGTCCTTCCGGGGATTTTTCCGACCACCGGAGACGGTGTTCCGGTGGCGGCCGGTGACTGTTCGGTCGGTTACGGTAGCGGCATTCCGGTGACTTTCGGACAGAAGGTCCATTTCGTTGTGGTGAGTCCAACGCCACTTTCCGTTCGTCAATCGGATGCCCGGTTGATTTGTTGTGATTTATTTTGTGTATTTCTATTTATTTGAAATTAATTGTTTTAATTGCAATAAATTGTCAATTGCTTGATTTGTCGATCAATATGAATTCCAATGTGTACGAAAGCATGTATTAAATGATCTATGATATACGTTGATGCTTTGATTTACAATTTGAACTCCGACATACCGTATTTGAGCTATTTATCTAACTTGAAGGGGTGTTTGTGTAATTTTGTAAACAATATGAATATTGTTTGATTTAATTAGTTAACCTTGTAATTGAATCCGTTAGTGATACCTGAATTGACTATCGCATGTGTGAATTATATAAAATTGATATAATTGGAATTGATATGTGATTTTGGGAGATTTAAGTGATTTGAATGACTCTATTTTGTTTATTTTATAATTGTAAACTTGATATACTTGAGTTATAAACGTTATATGAAGTTCATGACTTGATTGCAAGGAATTATGAAAGATATGAATTGATTGGGCTTGAAACCCTCATGTATGGAATGTACTTGAAAGAATTACTTGATTATGTAACTCCATAACATCATTTTACTTCTTATACATCTCGTATCATGTGTTTAGCATAGCCGTGCATCTATGTGGTTTCATATTGAGTCAATTCTCACCAGTACACATTGTTCCTTCTCTTGTACAGTTTGTTTCCAGGGCGGAGACTTCCAAATTGAATAGGCACCCGTATTGCTCTTGTTTCTTGTCTCGTGGTATTCCAGGTGAGGGTATTTTCATTCTAGTTACATATCAAACCCTACAACCCGTATGTGAAAAGCTTTGGCCAAAACCTTATGATTATATATATGTTACTTTTAAAAAGAGAGTTATCGAGTAAATATTGATCGAGTAAACCCCTTTTCAAGTGGATTATGAAATATGGTATGATTCTTATGAATCAAATGTTTTGGCGAGAAAAGAATGATTGATTGATTGCATTGATTGGGGCCCAGGGGCTTGGTGAGAGTGGGGACCCGAGGAGGCAAGGGCTGACGGTAAACCCTCACACTAGTCCCACTATTGAACAGCGGTACCGGACCTCGTCAGGAGATTGGCGGGGAAAGGGAGCTGAGTGCCATCTGGGGAGTCAAGTAACCCCTTTTGGCCAATGATTGGGTGGTCGGGCCTTGCAAACCCACCACCAACCCGGAGGAAGAAGGTTGGAACTTATTTATGATTTAAAATGATTGACTGATTGATTATTGATTGATAGGCACTGTGCGGGAAGGCAGGGAATCGGATTGCCCAAACAAATATATTTAGGACATGGCATGTGATCTGAGTGTATTATGATATATTGCATGATCACCTATTTAATGTATTAATGATACTTGTCGTACACGGTCGGAGTTTGGTTGGAGATTGTGCACGCTTACTCGCCGAGCCTTATTGATTGAGTATGATTTATGAACTTAATGAATTTAATATGAATATTCGTAAAGTCTGAGCATTGCTTAGTCATTCTTTTGCCCTTTTTGGGAACTAACTTTAAATAAAACCTTGCTCGGGATTTATGACTTGCATGTGCATGTTTCTATATTATATGTATCGCTCCAGCTCACTCAGTCTTCTAGAGACTGACCCCTCTTTCCCCCTTTTCCCAGTTTCTTTTGCAGGTGTTGGTTACTAGGTGGAGTTAGAGTGTCGAGTCATTGTTCTAGTCTCACTCATTTACACTCACTGCATATTATATTGTCTTTAAATACTGTATTGATTTATTATTGATGGCCGGTGTGCCTTATTGAATTGATATTGATTCGGGACAGGTTAGGACAGGTTCTGGAGCCAGTTGAACCCGTTGTTATGATTGTTTCCTTGTATTGATTCGGGACAGGTTAGGACAGGTGTACTGATTAGTGGAACCGGTATTTATATTCGTATTGGATTTCCATTATTTCATGAATATTACATGAATGATTTCCTTGCTTCCGCATTTTGGTTTTTGGTTGATGGTTTCCGGGTTAGCTTCCGCCTAGTCAGGACTGTACTTTTGATTGTCACCCGTTCGCTGTGAGTCCGATTCATGTGTGGACTGCCTATTTCATATGTGGATTAGACTCATAGTGCGGGGGATGTGGTGCCTATCGTCCCGGGTGCTACAACGAAACTCTGAAGAAGAACGAACCACCAACTTCAAGAAACAAGAAAAAGGGTATTCTCCTTCCACGGTTAACACTTGTAGCTCATGTGACTTATATTCATCTTAGAGTGTGACACCCAGACATTCAGACCGTACAGGTATGACGTATGTGCGCGATTTATATTATTTAGATTCATATTCTTTATTCTTTTAATTCTTATTTCAAATATTTCTTATGAATTCGAATGAATATTATTTGAGTATATACGTAATTTGTTATGGATTGATTCGTTTATGTGTGAATCGAATTCGGAATTTTACATTGTTTAGTATGTCGGAGATTACGTGTTATGAACCTTGATTTATGCTCGTTATATGTTTTCGAGTTTATTCGTTGAGCTTTTGAATAATTTGTTTCGTTTGGAACCTAAAGGAGGCTAAAACGCTTTTAGCGCACCTTGGGTTCCGATGTGTGTATTTTGAGCTCGGGAATTCTGATTCGAATTCCGTCACCACCGTTGAACTCGTTTCGACGATTCGGGTTCGATGGATTGAGCCTCTTAACCTTTCAAGTTCATTCGGTAATCCGAAATCCGACCGGAAACTGCCCTCACTCGTATTTGACTACCTTTCACCTATTTGCATCTTGGTCTCTCAATTCTTGACATACTACCCTCAATCTTGGCCCCACAACCCACCAAAACTCAGCATAATCATCTCTCCCTCTCTCATTATCGGTATAGGCAAGGAAAAAGGGAGAAAAGTGCAGCAACTTGGAGCTAAACCCTTCAACCCGTCACTATTCATCCCAAGGAGGTTTTGAGCTCTAATCTCCATTTTCTTCCATCTTCTTCAAGGGGTAAGTTAGTATTTGATATGTACATGATTATATGATCATTTTGAGCTACTAATTCCATGCTTTGAGTTAGGTTTGGTGCATTTATGGAGCTTGGCATGAATTATGAGGGTTTGTTGACCTCTTGTGTTTCTTGGACTTAAGCTTTGGTTTGAAGATATTTATGTGATCTCTTATGCCCCTAATGTGAAAATATGGTCTTGCCTTTGGATATGGATGAGTAGGATGAAGGTTGCCATTATTGGAATTTGAATTCTTGATTGGATGAACTTGAGATATATGTTGATTCTTGAGTTTTTGTGATGATTGGATGATTATATGTTGTTCATGAAGAGATTTACCTTGGTTTGCATGAGTTTTGTGGTCTCAAGTTGTTGCTTGAGGTTGCTGCGTGTTCCCCTACTCCTTCCCCTATTTTTCCCGCTGAGTTACTCTTGCTGCTGTTATTTTTTTTTTTCGAAGACGAAGGGCCAACACGGCCGTGTCAGCTTTGTGCATGTTTTGGACACGGCCGTGTCAGCCTCTCGACTTGGAGCAAAATATTTTTATAAAATTGGACACGGCCGTGTCCATTTTGAACTAAAACTCAACACGGCCGTGTCAACGTCTCGTATTAAGTTCCTGAATTAATTTTAATCGGACACGGCCGTGTCCATTTTGAACTAAAACCCAACACGGCCGTGTCATTTGAAAATATGGCGGCGGCAATTGCTCGTTTTATCGCTTCGTTGTTTTTCCTTGTATTTTCTTTCTCCATGTATGGCTCGTATGTATTGTTAGCTTGTTATATTATGCATTATGTGCCTTGTTTTGAATTATGGCTTTATTTGATAAGAATTATGTGAATAAGACTTGGTAGGATTTATTTGACGTGTTATGCATTCCACTTGCATTCTTTGCATTCATAATCATTGCCGAGCGTCTATTTGGTTCATAATTGAGTCTAAGTCTCGGGTCTTGCTCTCTTTTGTGTTTCAGAGCCTCTTCCAGTCGCGCAAAAGCCCGAAGCTTAGGTGGTCGGTTGCCGTTTGATCCTATCTTTTGCCCCTTTTGCTAAGGTGAGGTTAGGAATTATTAGTTAAAACACCCTATGGCCGATACTATGATGAATTTTCCCTCGAATGCGAATATGGTACCTATATCTAGATACGAGTGCTTAAGTATATTTATGATCTTGTGAAGTAACTTTGATCTTTTGGGAAACGATATATGTACGAGTATATATAAGCTTGGTTTTCGAATCCCTTTTAATACGTTCTGTTCTGTCGAGCGAGTTGTGCCCTGAAAGATGGGATTTTGGTTTGAATTGGTTTGTGGGCCCTGGAGACGTGGGTAAGGACGGCCCGGGGCGACCACGGGGTCGCCGGGTTTAACCCCTGTGCACGTTCTCATTTGAGATATTCACGTGCGACCTATGGAGGTTGGGAAGGCCTGGTATCTTGAGCCCTCGATGGGTAACCGGGGAAGGCATATCGTGGGATAGCTACCCCGTATGTTTTTTGTAACGCCCCAGTTTTTCAGTAATAATAATGTGACGTATTTGTTTATAAATTGCGCAAATTAATTATTTAATTATATGATTAATTGTTTATAAGTGTTTATATTTGATTTAAACTATAGACTGTTGTTATTTTAATTTAATTCATTTTATTTCAACTTGATATTTAGTGTTTAACTTCTTAATTTAAGGTTTCATGTTACCTTAACTATTTCGGTAATTTCGTTAAGTAATTTCAACATGTTATTAGTTGGTTTTAATTTAATTAATATGGAATTTAAGTTTTATTAATTCATTTATAACGTTACGAATTCATTCATGCGCATGAGTGTTCTATTTGTACTTCGTTCATATACGTAATGATATCGGAATGGTATGGAAATTTAGTATGTCGTAAATATGTGTGTTATGAACATGCCTATATGCTCGGTTTATGTTTTCAGATTCATTTGACGTGTTAATGAATTTAATTTTGATTGTGGAACCAAATCGGGGGCTAACGAGCAATTAGCGCACCCTTGGTTCCGTACGTGATATCTTGAGCTCGGGAATTCGGATTCAAATTCCGACACCTCCGTTGCCTTCGTATCGACGATTCGGAGACAATGGAACAAGCCTCATACCTTTTTGAAATCATTAAGACCTCCGAAATCCAACCGTAACGAGCAACTCGTGCAAGAAGAACTCCTTTTGTTGACTAGTCTTCATGGTGGGACCCTTTTTACTTAACCTAACCTAACCATACCTTAACCATGACTTTTGTACCTTGGGTTAAGCCTTTCTCCTACCCCTTTAACTCTGAAAACCGAACCAAACATCTCCCCTTGCAGCTGGAACTGATCGAGAGAGAAAGAGAGAAGAAAGGAGAGAAAACCTTGGCCATTCTTGTGATTTTGGAGCTCAAATCACCTCCCTTCTTCTTCTAATCTTCAAGGTATGAATATTTATGTCTTCTCTACTCTATTATGCTTGATTTAATCTATTTAATACATGATTTGGATCAGATTTGATTAGGGTTTGGGTGATGAGTTTGGTATGAACTTTTAGGGATTTTTGCTCTTGTGACCTATTTGCTTGTGTAGCTGATTTCCTTGCCTATACATGATCATATGAGCTTGTTTATTGACCTATTTCTTTCCTAACTGATAGTTTATGATATTAGGAGGATTTTATCTCTTGACCCTTTGGTGAAATTATGAGATATGGAGCTCCAAACTTGATGATCAAACTGTTTCCCCTGTTTTTCGAACTGCTGTGTGAAATTTTGCTTTGTTGCTTGATCAAATGATCTTCTTTTCATGTGAATTTGCATGGATATTATGTACACTCATTGTTCTATATGTTAACATTCATGTTTCAAGTATTTGGTTCCATTTGAAGCCTCAAAACCGAAAGACATGGCCTGTTTTTATGCATGCTTCATGACAGACTTGTTGCTGTTGCGTTTTGTAACTTGTTGGTCATTCTAATGTGCTTTAAATTGTGCCATTTTGCATATATATGATGTATATTAGTTGTTTAGTATGTTATCATGCATTCCCCAAAGTTTCAGATCCAAATTCAACCCCTAAGTACTTGATCATGGCATGATTAAACAATAGGGTTCTTATGTGCGATTTTGGCGATCCAGTTTTGCTGCATGATTTAGATGCTCATAATGTGTGATTTAGCCTTTTCACTCTAAATTAAAAATGTTCCTAACATGCTAAATATGTTGTATATTAAGTTTCATAGCATTTGGAGTTGATTTGGTATGCTTTTGGATTGATTTGGTATGAGATCAGTTTTGCCGGTAAAACTTTGTGTGTGGTTTAGTTCTGTACCGTGACACCCCCGTGTCTCATTTACACATAAGTGTGAGACACGGGCGTGTCACACCTTCTGGGCAGCTCTGTACTGAGCCACGGTCGTGGCTCAGTTTGGCTAAGGAGGGTGACACCCCCGTGTCCCTTCCCTTGCGCAGTCCTTGTTGCTTCCTTTTCGGTTTTTGATTTATTTCACCTCTTGAATGACTTTATCTCCTTTTGTGTTGAACTATGAACTTGTTTTGCTATATGTTGGGAGCATTGTGGTTTAATATCATGGCATTTGGATGAGTTATAGGCATGCTTTTGCTTATTGCCGTTTATGTGTGTTTTTATGCCGTTTATGAATCGCGTAATTCATTTTCTATTTCATATGCTTCCTTCTTGTTGTCAAACCTTGGAAATATGCTATCTTATGTAATATGAAGTATGTGGTAGCATTATGGGTGAGCTTGAATATGTTCTATGCTCCTATTTGAATTCTTGAATTAATTTGATTGGAGATTTGAATTGAAGAATTTGAATGAAAGTGAATGAACAAGTGAATGACTTGGTTGTATGATTTAAATGCCTTAATAGTGCACATGAACATTTTCATGACTTAATATGATCTTTATGCCTTCATATCATGCTTGAGCATTGCCGTGCGTCATATATGGTTCATTTAGAGTCTTGAGTCTCACGAACACGTCATGTTGTCTTTTGTACAGTTTATCTCCAGGGTGGAGAGATCTTGATCCTTCGAGCACTTGGTAACTTGTATCCTTGTTTCATCACGGTTCAGGTGAGGGTGTTTTTGTTCTAGCTATGTAACAAACCCTACAACCCTTATGTGAAAAGCTTTGGCCAAAACCTTATGATTATATATATATGTTACCTTTAAAGTAAAGTTATCGAGTAAATATTGATCGAGTAAGCCCTTTTCAAATGATTTATGAATTATGATATGTACTTATGAACTGAAATGTTTTGGCGAGATTATGCATTTATGATATGTTCACGGGCCCAGGGACTTAGTGCAAGTGGCTATCCGGGGAGGCAAGGGCCGACGGTGATCCCTTGTACTAGTCCCAACTTATGTACGGTGATACCGGCCCTCGCTAGGAGGTTTAGCGGGGAATGGGAGCTGAGTGCCCTTGGGGGAGTCATGAAACCCCATTGGCCTATGTATGAGGTGGTCGGGTCTTGCTAACCCGTCCACCACCCGGAGGAAGAAGGTTGGAAATGATTTATGATTTATGTTATGTTATGTTATGTTATGATTATGCACCGTGCGGGAAGGCCGGGACCCGGATTGCCCAAACGAATATATTTATGATATGATTTATGGTCCGCATGTATTATGATATATCGCATGAACACCTAATCAACTTATTAATGATATTTGTCGTACACGGTCGGAGTTTGGTGAGATTGTGCACGCTCACTCACCGAGCCTTATGTTTATGTATGATTTATGAATGTAATGAATTAATATGATTAGTCATAAAATCCGAGCACTGATTAGTCATTCTCTTGCCCTTTTTGGGAACTAAGCTCAAATAAAACCTTGTTCGGAATTTATGACTTGCATGTGCATGTTTCTATATATATATATCGCTCCTGCTCACTCAGTCTTCTAGAGACTGACCCTCTCCCTCCCCAACACTTTAGTGTGCAGGTTTGGCTTTGGAGTTTCGAGCTAGGCGGGGGTGTTTGGAGTCTTTAAGTGGGTCGAGTTAGGTTAGGAGAGTCCCTGCACTCATTCATGTATTGGATTTATGTTTGATTCGATTCTGTAGTATCTTGGACTTGAATATTTATGTAATCGTTATTGAATTGCTTTTACTGGGTTTTGTGATGTTTTAAAAGACGCCTGAAGAGCCCAAATTCCGCTTATGGTTTGTATGTTTGTACTTGGGCTTTGCCATGCATTATATATTGTGATTTGGTTATCATTGCAGGGTCTAGTTCCGCCTAGCTTAGGAAGGTTTTTATGTTTGTCTCCCGTTCGCTAGGGTTTGATACGGGTGCGGATTTACTATTTCGTTACTCGTGTTGAGACTTAGTGCGGGGGATGTGGTGCCTCACGTGCGGGGTGCTACATTTTTGGTAATGTAGGTGCTAGGGTTTGATTCCCGACACACCATGGATGCAAGGGTGGACTTGTGATTTGATATTTATGTTTAAGGGAGTGAGGGATAGTCCGTTCTCGCCGGGCTTTTTGGTTATGTTTTGACTGATGGTTATGAATCGAGATAGAGGCTTTTCTTACTAAATATTAGCTTCGGGAAATGATTTTGGTGTGCAAAACCCTAGCCTCGATTCATGACTATCGCTTTTGATTTATGCTCTGCTCTATACGTATTTATAGTGTGGGTGTGTTAAGCCCCTCACTCAGTCGAGTTGTGAGACTGACCCTCTCCTTTCCCTTTCAGGGTGCCGAGCTAGGCGGGGAAGTGCGTCGTGTCGAGTCGTACTTAGCCGTTTAGGTCGAGTTGCATTCATTTTCTTACCTTTTTATTACACTTCTCATATATTTGATATCATATCGTGTATTTGGAGAATTATGGACTTTTGGATACATACACTCGATCTTTTGGGCTGTGAGGCCATGTATATGATTTTATGCGTATTTGACGAGCTCTTTAGATCCTGTTTATTGCTTCCGCATATCTGTTTTATTTATTTGCGCGCTTTGGTTGGTTAGCCCCGCTTAGCCTAGTGGGTGAGTGTAGGTCACCGTTCACTTAGACTTGGGCTCATGTATGGAGATCCATTTCATATGTGGGTTCGGGTTTAAGTGCGGGGGATGTGGTGGCCCACCGCTCCGGGCGTCACATAGAGTCCCATCTTCTTCTTAGATAGGATTAAAGTACTCCACATAGAAGTACCCAAATTGATGAAACTATCTTCTAAGAGCTTATCGACGACGTCTTGAACTCCAACATCCATGCTAGAGTCATCCGGTAGGGAATCTCCAAACAAGGTCAAATTCATGAATAAAGATCACGACAACCTTAATATCCCTATCGGGTGGTAACCAATTCCAACCCTCAAGGAACATCAAGAAAGTCTTACTATGATCCTTGTCTCTCCAAGCTTAGCCCGACCCTTCGGTGATCCTAAGGGCAAGCCACAAAGCTTGTCGCACCGTCCTGAAATAACCAACCACCTCTACGAAGGATATAAACGGGTTATCCTTCCATCTAACACCCGTAGATATCGTTGAGCCCCGAACAGACCTCCTAAAAGCAACCACCAAGCTCAATAGGACCAAAACACCTCCAAGCAACTCGCTAGAAGCAGCTCGACCCTCACAACTCACCAAACACTCGACACTCTTCTCACCAAACTCTCTCTAAGGAGAGAGTCAACACAAAAGAGAAAAGAAAAATGGAACCACAAGCAAACAAGCAACAACAAAGATACACAAGCACCGAGAAACAACAAGAAAAGGAAAGTAACACGAATTGAAATAAAATGCACGTATGTAGTGCCATGAATGCTTGGCGTACCTTTCACCATGGTGGTAGTGTCGAGCTTGACATCCCGTTCTTTCTCTTCAATTGTATCAACTCAGATCGGACTTGGAGTCCTGGAATCACGGCTCTTGGTAATCCTTGGATTCCTAGTCTTCGGGCAACTTTTCACCATATGCCCCGGTTCTCCACACTTGTAACATCTCCTAAGCTTCTTTCGGTAAACTTCTTCGGTGTGGTTCGGGCCTTGAATAGGAGCATTGAGTTGTCTCCAACGGAGGAGGTATCGAATCCATCTTTGGTAGTTGAAGCTTCTTCTTCTTGGTGTAGTCGACATCTTGAAGCTCTTGGATTTTCTCTCGGGACATAGGCCTCTTGCTTGAGCTCGAGCTCGATCCTTGATCATGTCCCATATTAGGAGTGTGAGACTTCATCTCTTGCTTATTCATTTCATCTTGAACCGCTCCTCTAACCTCTTCGGACCATTCATGCACTGGTGAACTTTGGAAAGCTTGTTGAATCTCCTCTCTACGCCTTTGTATATAACTCCGGATCATAGGACAATCTTGGTTAGCTCTTGAACTTTCTAGCTCCATCACAAGATCGTCCATCCTCTTCACTTCTTGCTCGAGATCTAGGAATTCTTGGAGTCTTCTAATCAATTCATTTAGAGGAATGTACTTGCAGCAAAATTCTCGGATAAACCTCTCCCAATCGAATTCTTCTCCGGACTTCTTTATTTTTGATCTTATTTCCTTGAACCATTTTGAAGCTTCACCTTGTAGTAAGCGGGAAGTGGGCTTTACTTTCTCTTGTGAGGTTCCCCGACAACTTTCCCAAATCCACAATATTATGGATAGCCACTCCTCGGCTTTAATACTATCGCCTCCAAACCACTTCGGTGGATCAAAATCTTCAAACTTCTTAGAGACCGAATACACTTGTTTCTCTTGTCATCCTTTTGATGATATATGTTGATATGAAGAAGTCATCCTGAGATAAGAAAATGATTCCAAAATATCGATGCGTGAAGGGTTTAGTACATGTTCATGTGAAGGATTAATACAATTAAAATCAAGTAAGTCATATAGTGATGAAAGTGAATGCCAACAATCACATAATCCTAAGCCGAACGACCTAGACAGACCTGACACGAGTAAATCCTTTTCTTGGAGATGCCTTCAGAAATACCTTTTCGCCCACTGCGAATTCCAAATCTCTTCTTTGTCGATCAGAATAACTCTCCTGCCTGTGCTAGGCAGTTTTCATTCTTTGGCGAATGATCTGAATCTTCTCCGTCGCTTCTCTTATCCATTTAGCTAAATTCAGTCTGGTTGGTCCCTCCTCAGTACATCTTGCTTCATCCAAATCCCAGTATAACGGGGATCTACATTTCCTTCCATACAGGACTTCATATGGAGCACCTTTAATAGAAGCTTGATAATTATTATTGTATGCAGACTCGACAAGATGTAAACAATCTTTCCAACTTTCCTGGAAGTCTGAAGCGCAAGGTCTTAGCATATCTTCCAAGTACTTAATCATTCTTTCTGATTGTCCATCCGTCTGAGGATGCGCTGCAGTACTGAAGTTCAACTTTGTTCCCATCAAAGTCTGAATTCCTTGCCATAACTGCGACGTGAATTTCAGATCTCTGTCCGACACGATGTTGTTTGGAACTCCATGTAGTCTGACAATCTCTAGCTGATACAGTTTTGCTAACGTGCTGACCTTATCCGTTGTCTTCACTGGCAGAAAGTGTGTTGACTTAGACAATCGATCAATGATTACCCAGATACTATCTTGTCCTCCTTTGACTTTGGGTAATCCGGTTACAAAATCCATCGTGATTTGTTCCCATTTCCATGTCAGAACCGGTAATGGTTGTAACTTCCCACTCGGTTTTTGGTGCTTAGCTTTAACTTTCTGACAAGTTAAGCACTTCTTGACATAGTTGGTTATATCTCTCTTCATTCCGTTCCACCAGAAATGCGTCTTAACATCTAGATACGTCTTAGTGCCTCCGGGATGCATCGTGTACTTTGTCCTATGCGCTTCGTCGAGGATCTCTTTCCTCAAAACAGTTGGTACGCATACTCGACCTTTGTACCTCAATATTCCATGTTCATCAATCTTGAACTTAGTCTCATCATTTTTCTCCTTAGATTCGAGACATTTCTTGATCCACTCGTCGTTCTTCTGCGCTTCCAACACTTGCTCTTTCAACGGTGATATCATCACAACGTTCGCGATTCGAGCTTTAGTTATCACCTCCATTCTTTCTCTTCGATCAGTCTCGGGATTGGCAGAAATCTGTGCCAAACCAACTTTCCTGCTTAGTGCATCGGCTACAACATTCGCCTTTCTTGTATGGTACTGAATAATGTAATCGTAGTCCTCTAGAAATTCCATCCATCTCCTCTGTCGCATATTCAACTCCTTCTGAGTGAATAGATGTCGTAGGCTCTTATGATCAGTAAAAATTTCAAACGTAACCCCATATAAGTAACGTCTCCACTTTCTAAGAGCGAAAATTATTGCGGCCAATTCCAAATCATGTGTCGGGTAGTTAACTTAATGTGTTTTGAGTTTCCTTCATGCATACGCAATCACTTTTCCATTCTGCACCAAAACTCCTCCGAGTCCTTCTTACGAAGCATCGGTGTAGACAGTATAAGCTTCTTTTCCTTCTGGCAACGCTAACACGGGTGCAGTTGTTAGCATCTCCTTCAGTCTTTGAAAACTTTGCTCACACTTCTCAGTCCACTCAAATTTCCCTTCCTTCTTTGTCAACTTAGTGAGAGGTGTCCCTATCTTCGAGAAATCTTTGACAAACCTTCGGTAGTAACCAACTAATCCCAAAAAACTCCTCACTTCTGAGGGATTCTTCGGTGACTCCCAATCCATAATTGTTTCGATCTTCGAGGGATCTACTTCGATTCCAGACCCTGATATGATGTGTCCGAGAAATGAAACTTTCTCTAGCCAGAACTCACATTTGCTGATGTCACTCCCCGGAGCGAAGGGTGCCACATCCCCCGCACCATATCTCGACACGTTTAACGAAACGAAGACTCCGCACACGTATCAAACTACAGCGAATGGGAGATAAAAAAAAAACAAAACCCTAGGCTAGGCGGTTTAGACACTAATACAGAGTGCGCAACAAAATTTAATCAAAAGTGCGGAAGCACCAGGATCTATATAAGCAATTATACATACTAGCCAAATCATTTAGAACAATTATACATATCATGTTACTTAAATACTTAAATCAAATCTCATCCTTTCCAAATCAAATCATATTCATATACATAAGTTTTAAAGTTTAGAAATACATAATCAACTACAAGAGAATGCATGAGACTCGAACAAACGACCCAAGACACAAAAGACGACCGTCGCCTAGCACCAACTCCCAGCCGAGAACCTGCAAAACTCAAGAACAAGGGGAAAAAGAAAAGAAGCAAGGAGGGTCAGTCCTAAAGACTGGTGAAGGGGCTAACACACGCACACGTACGTATATGTAAGAGCATAGCATATTCAAATTCTAAAATTGTTCATGAACCGGGCGTGGTTTTTGCATTCCAAAAAGGTTTCAACCTGTGTTACTATATATAGAAAGAAAGATTTAGGGCCGAAGGCCAAAATCAACCAAGTTTTAGAAATTTCGAGACCACTCCTGTTTCACAAACCATAACGAAGACAGAAACCAAAAGCATAAATATAATAACTCGGCGAGTACGAGTTCTAACCCACTTACTCCATAAGCAAAGCAAAGCAAAGCGAAAACAGAGCCAAAGCATAAACCAATCCAACCTTTCTCCGTTTGGGAAAGAGAGAGGCCCCTCTCAACCCCCACACTTACCATATAGAGTTGGAGTCGGGGGATCCTACCCGATCCTGACGGGTTATACCGCCTACGTTAGAGACCCGCTTTCCCCTCGACCTCCCGAGGATGAGCAAAGCCTCTCAAAGTTGGAGTTGTGTTGATGAGAGAGCTCGGCGACCCCATGGCCCACCCGAGATCACATACCACTCCTCCGGGGCCCAAAACTTATCACACTTATACACACACACACGGACATATCTTTCAAAGTACCAAAGCTCGCTAAAGAGAACTCACACCAACCCTTATTGAAAACAAACAAACAAAATATAGCTTATATACATATAAAAGCGTTATCAATGGATCTCATAGCAAAGGGGCCAATTCCCACAAAATACATATCAAACACTTATCTATATATATATATATATATATAATTCGCATACGGGTTTAAATTACAAGTTGGGTTGTAGGTCATATTAGCTAAAAGGAAAGAAAACCTCACCTTCCTGAAGCAACGGAGACAAAAGAAACCAACAAACGTCTAAAAGACCACCTCGTCACCCTTGGGACGAACCTAAGAACAAAAGAGACAACAAGAGATGCACTTCAACTCAAAATGAACCAATTAAACGCTCGGCGAATGCATATGTATGCAAGTGATGCAACTCAAATAACAAAAGTTAGCATGTTCAAGCTTTCAAGTTCATGCACGTTTTCAAGAATCAAATTACAAAAACGAGGCAAGAATTAAAGCATAACATGTCAAATAAACATCATATATAACAAATCATATTACAACTCATGCATACACTAGGAGAGAATGAGCAAAGAATGCAACAAGTGCAAGAAAGTTTCACACGTAGAATCAAAATGTATATGCAACCACGGTCACGTTTACACATAGAAAACAAGGCCATAAAACCAAAATAAACATCCTAACATATAATATAACATGTTAGAAACAAGTTAGGATCATAATCGGGGTGGGAAAAATCAACGAAAAGCACCAAAAACAGAAAACGAACCGCCGCCGCCGCTGCTCCTACATGACACGGTCATGTAGGAATTTAATCAAAATTTTGGCCCAAGAACGAAGCTTGGACACGGCCGTGTTCATTCTCAGGCATAATGGGACATGGTCTTGTCCCATTTATTTAAAATCAGCAGCCCCAACTCGAGAATACAAGATGGCCATGTCCATTTTTCAAAGAAACCGGACACGGCCGTGTTGGCCTATTTTTCACGAAATCAAAGCTGCAATAGCAGCTTTTCGGCACAGAGGGAAGCAGGGAAAGGTCCAGTCATAGATCATGCATGAAAATAACAAATCAAGGCAACAAGAAATGCAAGGAAACGCAGCCAAACAAGCCATATATCAAGCAAACAACCGGCAAGACAAGAAATCCCCCAATTAAACACAAAAGCTTCCAAAAACTCAAGGGTTCAACAAAGGAGGAGCCTCAATCTTGGTTCATACAGAAAATAAAAGGTAAGGAATAGTCAAGGATGCAACAAAGGTCACAAAGCACTTCACGGAACAAGAATCAGGCCACAAACGAGCAAGATATCATGAATTCACCACAAACCCACAACTATTCATATATTCAACCAAATCAGCCAAAAATCTCCAAGAATGCAAGAAAAAGAGCACTTAAATGAAAGAGTAGGAGATTTACGTCAAGAATATGTGCTTACCTCTTTGATTTGATGAAGAAAGAAGGTAGAATGAGCTCAAAATCGGACTTGGGTGAATAGTGATGGGAATCTCTTTTCCTTATCCCTTTCTCCTGCTATTTATCGGTTCTCCCAAGGGTTGGAGGATTAAATGTGTGATTGGGAGGGTAGGTGGGAGATTTAGGGTGAAATAGGTTCAAGAATCTGGTTAAACGGAGTTAAAACGAATAAATTACGTGCAAAACGGTAAAGGGTGGAAATCCTGTACGAGGTACACGGATCGGGCAAAATTCGGAGGCTCAAACGAACTTAGAAAAATACAAGGATAGGTTCCTTAGATCCATTCTTCGTTACGAGTACGGCGTCACTTCCGGAATTCGAATCCGAATTCCCGAGCTCAAGTTACGGCTTCCGCAACACAAGGTGCGCTAAAGCTAGTTAGGCCCTCTAGTCCTTAACAAATAAAATATGGTGTGTTACCATATCAAACAAGTCCGAAAACTTAAAACGAGCACGTAAATGTATTCATAACACGTATTATTCATGCATATCAAATTTTCACAAAATTTCGAAACAAGTTGGAACTCAAACGAATTAAAAACAAGTTCAAAAGATTAAAAACGTTTAAATATTCAAATTTACAAATATATGAAATAATTCAAATAAATTCAAATAATCCCATAATCATTAAAATAACATGTATTGCATAAGTAAAATAATTTAAATGCGCATATAACAATCTCGAAACAGCGTACCGGTACGGGCGGGCGAGCGGGATGTTATAGTTGAATTTTGCATATAGCTTGTGATCCAGCAAAGTGCGTAACACGATTCGTAGATGTTCAGCATGTTCCTCCGGTGTCTTTGAAAACATAAAGATATCGTCGATGAAGATTACTACAAACTTGTCGAGGAATGGCTTGAATATACGGTGCATCATATCCATGAATGCAGCTGGTGCGTTCGTCAAACCAAACGGCATTACTACAAACTTATAATGTCTGTATCGGCTATTGAAAGTAGTCTTCGGAATATCTACTTCCCTGATCTTCAATTGATAATACCCTTGTCTAAGATCTAACTTAGAGTAGACCTTCGATCCTTGTAGTATATCGAACAACTCTTCGATATGAGGGAGAGGATACTTATTCTTGATCGTCATTCTGTTCAGCTCCCGGTAGTCAATGCATAAACACAATGACCCATCCTTCTTCTTAACGAAAAGCACAAGAGCTCCCTACGGAGAGGTGCTTGGTCAAACATATCCAGACTCTATCAGTTCGTCCAATTACTTTCTCAATTCTTCCAATTCAGCTGGAGCCATTCTGTAAGGTGTCTTGGAGTATGGCTCAGCTCCTGATATCGTCACGATTGTAAATTCCAACTCTCGGTCAGGAGGTAACGAATTCAAATGTTCAGGAAACACATCTAGGAATTCGTTCAGCACTTCCACTTCCTCAATCTTCAATTGGTCTTTTGGTCTATTCAAAAGATAAGCAACGAATCCACTAGCTCCTTTCTGAATCAGTTTCTTAGCTTACATCGAAGAAACAACCGATAACTTCTCAACTTTCCTTTCTGATGTCCCACTTTCATCTTCTTCCAAGATGACTTCTTTCTTGTAACAATCCAACTTAGCTCGGTACTTAAACAACCAATCCATACCAAGTATAACGTCGTATCTTGTCATCGGCAACTCAATAAGATCCGTTGGGTAACAATGGGTACCAATACATATAGGGCAACGTTTATATACTTGATCCGTAACAAGGCAAGTTCCCAAAGGAGAACTCACTTCAAATTTATATGGCAAGTATTCAAGTGGAAACTGTAAATGCGCACACAATTTAGATGCAACAAATGAATGCGTGGCACCAGGGTCATACAAGACCTTAACTGGTCTGTTAAGAATGTGCACAATACCTTCCACAACAGATGAACGATCAACCTCCTCATTACCATCCAAAGTATACGCTCTGCCTTTAACCACCGGTTTGTTCGTCGTACCCACCACTGTTTTTCCTTTATCTTGGACCCCAAATCTCTTGATCTTGTTCAGGCAGCAGCTATCCATCTGGTGCTCAGGGGAACCACACACGAAACACTATCCAGCTTTCTTGCGACAGTTCTCCTCAGTGTGTCCCGTTCGGTGACAATATCTGCAAACAATTTACTCTTGACCTGGCTGAGGTGCTCTCTGCTGCCACGGTGCCCTCTGTTGTTGCTGTAGGGCCTTCTGCTTCAGTTTCTGTGGAGCTTTCTACTGCTGCGGTGCTACCATGGGTTTCTTCCCGATTCCTTGGGGAAAAGATCTGGAAGGTCGTTTGTTCCCTTATAAGGCTTAGGGTTAGAAGGTCCTTGACGTACAACAGTTATCTTGATCTCCTTGTGGGCTGCTTCAACCTTTGGTCCCTTGTCAACGGCCCTGTTGTAGTTCTCAATATCCAAATAAGCAAGTGCCCACCGAAGTCCAGGCTTCCGCCCATCGATAAACCTCTTCGTCTTGCGATGCTCATCATTCAAAATATGAGGCGTATACTTGATCAACCTCATGAACCTAGCCTCATACTCCATCACATTCATAGTTCCTTGAACCAGATTCATAAACTCAGCCTCTCGTGCATCGCGAATCACTTGAAGGGTGTACTTCTGCTGAAACTCTCTGATAAACTCAACCCAGCTTCCTTCAACGTTGCTCTCAATCCACATGTGCTGAACGTGCTTCCACCAATTGTATGCAGCTCCTTCCATAAGAAAAGTAGCATATCGAACACGTTCACGATCCTCTGGGTAGATTTCCATAGCCTCGAAAATCTTCTCAGGACTAGTAATCCAATTCTCAGCCTTTAGGTCGTTCGGTTCTCCATAGAACTTAGGTGGATTCATCCTCAAAAACTTTTCCAGTGACCTTTCATTATGAGGATTATCTCTCGGCGTGCAAGCCCTCAAAATTATCGTAGCACATCCCTTAATTCTAGGGTTTCCTCCCTTCTAGGTGGCGTGATATTTCTGTGGGGCGGCGTAGCATCTCGGGGTGGCATATCATCTCTATGGAGTGGCAGTGGTGGTACACGATTCTGGGGTGCTCTTCTCGGTGGCATGTTGCTACTGAATTCATAAGCATTCAGATATATATTCGATGCATGACATATAATGATTCACAGACTCCATAACCACGTATTCACATTTCCACGTAGTCACATATAAGTATGAGAACAACACATTCCCACAACAACATATCAGCAAGGATCCCAACATATCATATAATCAGAAACAACCGTCAGACAACATGTAAATGGGAACAGAAGCTCGTGTAACATATCAACATATCAGAAACATGTATAACATATCCCGAAACATGATCAACATATTAACAAGAATAATAGCATGCTATCAATAAATGAAATGGCATGATCCTACTATCGACCCTAATGGTATCTTGAAGCAACTCAAGACTCATGCAATTACAGTTATGGAAAGCAGTAAACAGATAATATAAAGCCGAAAGTGCTATAACTGTGCAAGGTTTGGTAAAATTTTACTACAGGCCATAACAGTATCAAATCAAAATGGGTAGGACCCGATGCTATCGAGTTGACTCCCTTACAGGCCTTACCAATCCGTCCAACCCTGCTGAAGATAACCTAGTAGGTACCATGTCATCTGAATCGTCATCCGTGGCGCCAAAAATCGGGGATCATCTACCATAGCTATACATCCCCTCATCCAAAAGTCGGTCCTGAACCATCCCGGCTATAATTCCGCCATCCATAGATAGATATATATGCGTCGGTACTATATACAGAAACCTCCCATCAGCAATCAACCCTGATAACTGTGGTTTAAATAACCTTTGGTCGTGTCATCAGACACACCTGTCCATGTCCTACTGGGTCATCTCCGTCATCGTCATCATCATCATCAGAACCTCTATCGCCTCCATCGGACTGCTCCTGCATAGGCTCGGGCTCCTGAGAGGCCTAACTGACATCCTGGCCTTCGACCTCCTTAACTGCCTGCTCATCGGACAAGTGATAGGTATCGTACAGGCGAGCTCTCACGCGTGCACGGTAGTGCTGGTGACGCTCCATCGAGGTATCGCGGTCGATAGTCATCTGCATAAGGTATATTTCCAGCTCAGCAATACGAGCAGTCCTCTGCTCAGCAACATGAGTCATCTCTGCAGCATTCTCACGAGCAATGTCCCTATCAATCTGGTGCTGCAGTGACTGATCCTGATAGCGTATAGACTCCAACCTGACCTCACGGGTCCTTTGATACTCCTGAAAGTAACCATCTCTCTCAGACTCGAGATAGTGCACAACTCTGTTAGGATGGGAATACCCAGGTCTAACATTGTTCCTAGACCTGCGCCAGGTATAGAAACGAGTGCCTCCACTACGAGAAACTGCCACAGTACGCGGGGCCTCAAACTGCTCAAAGAAAGCCTCATCCATCTGCTGATGATTAGGATCACGGTGTGGCTGAACTGCCATAGCTATATAGAAGATACCACAAATATGAAATCCAGATAATAGAACCATACAATCCCCAAATATCCTGTCTTAATGCAATATGAGAATGATCCTGGATGCAATGCGTGAACAATCCATGATGCAACATGAGAGCAATCTAGGTTAAGTCTCTTCTTACTTAACCCGATGCTTTGATACCACCTCAGGTTGTGACGCCCCCACCCGTACCAGAACATGAGGAGAGCGGCGTCTCAACAGCCGTACTGAAGCATCTCTCAAGTAATGGTGTGAGACATCACTCAAGAAATACTCCAGCGAAGGGCTATCAAACTCAGAACTATACATGTATAACGATGTGGCTATGCAGCAGAAAATCAGAGTATTTTAAAACTTTTGAAAACATGTGCGTGATGGCATGTAACAAGCAAGAACATATTGATCTGTAAGAGAGACTTGGCATGTCAGAACATGTATCATATTCAAATATTGATACCTATACAACAGAGTTCAAGGTATCGGTAGCAGAGTAGCAGGAAGAGTATTACAAAGATACTCAAATATTCAGAAACATATAGTGATGCAGCCATATAACATATGCAGGACACAAAAGAGAATAATACTAAGTCCTGACTGAAACAAAAATGACAATCTAGAGCTTCAAGATACCTCTAGACTGCGGCTGCAAGACCTGAAACCATGAGGCAAGAAAACGGAAGAGGTATTAGTCAAAATGACTAAGTGAGGGAATACTTTAAAGAAAGTACTGTAAGTGATAGAGAACTTGAATTAAATTTCAGAACTGTTAATGCCAAGCTTTAAAGAAGAACTTGAAACAAGTTCGATTGATAAAACTCTTTTAAATGCAATGTTGTAAAAGAATACAAGTTTCAAAACTCTTTTATGAATGGTGTCACACGCGCACACATATGCTATGGATGGTTCATATTGTTTTCATAAAACGGGATAAAGGTAGAGTTAACTTTTCCAAATATGAACCATCATTTATGAAACAGAATTTTGCCCGTAAGCTAGGCTTCTCCAACCTTACTCCAGAAAACATGATAAGTAGAGTATCGGACCAGGATCAACAATAACTTCACATATAGTAGAGTATCGGACGAAGGTCAACAATACCCCACCAACACATACAAACATGCACCATCCTCTACCGGTTGTCACTTCGGGTAGCTAGCCGTAGGCGACCTGTAAACATGTACTGGGAATAGATTTTTGGTCCATTCCCAGACAGATTGTCTTGACTTAACAAACCTCCTATTAAAAGTCGGTGTCAATTGTCTAATTGTGGCGGCCGATATTAGTGATGTCGTTGGCGCACACCTCCGGAACATCACCTCTACACATAACCGCCGGGCCCAAACTGTAAACTATATGCTTGCATTTCAGATTAGCAGTGACCAGAGCACCACTCCGGGTGCTAACTATTAGCATGTGAAACTGTAACTGTAACATGTGATGTTGTCTTGTAAAACATATGAACATGTGAAACTCTACTTTGAAAACATATGCAGAACATGTAACTATCATTGAACAAGAATGCAGAACTTTGGAAAACATGTGCTTTGGATCAAGGTATACTATTAAAGTATGAATGGTCCTTTCAAAAGAATATCCCAAGAAAAGGGATAGTTCAAAACGAGGCTTAGCTTTGAATTTCAAAACATATGATACTGAAGTAGAATCATGGTTCCAGTTGGAAAACGTTTTAACGTCACCTCACCTAATAGTAACAAAAGGTAGGAAGACAGATTACGCGGTACCCTGGGGATCCCAGTGCTCGACTTTAACTCCTGTAGGTGGTGTACTAGAGTGAGCTTAAGAACTAAGACCCACTACTAACATCATGCATATGAAATGCATGAAACAAATGAACAAGGAACATGTAACACAAGAGAGTAATACCATTTAAGGTATTTGAGAAATGTAACACACAAAGGAATACGTTAAAGTGAGTTACTCTTAACATGGGACTATGATCTTACTATAATCGAATAAGAATTAATCAAATTATGAATCCTATCGCAAAACCTTAGGTTATGAAACAAGTCCACGAAAGAAAACTCATTTTGAAAACACATTTTAGACCCTGGATATGAAAACCCTAGGTGCAAATGTCTATTAAGAAAGCACAAGTTTTATTTCATTTTTACTATTCAAAAACATGTGTTGTGAACCTCTAGGGTTCGAGTAGCAATATGAACAATGTAGGCTCGGGTTATGAATAGTAAACTATATCAAAGGTCAAGAATTCCCCCTTAAAACACTGTCGGTCACATATAAGCACTTTGATCGTGTAAGAATGCAAAACATGAAGGTTTTAAAGTTGGATCACGGTCTATAAACGCTTTACCAATGCCCTTAGCTTACCGTTTTCATCCAGACCCTATTTTGGGCTGTTACACATAATGAGTAAACCGGAAAGGCAAGGGCCGGCTAGCTCTTACGTGGATTCCATCCTGTAGGATGTACCCTGACTTCACCAGGAGGTTAGTGGGAGATGAGACTTCCAAGCATAGGATTTATGCACCTGATACTCGTCTTGTCCTGGATGGTTTGGGCCTTGCAACTTCGTCCATCACTTCGGAGGAAAAAGGAACGATTGCTTGTTCCTGATTGTACTGTAATAACTAATGCATGATAACTATTAAATTGAAATCACTTTACTGTACACTATCGGGAGATATGGTTGGAGATCCTTGCCCTCACTCACCAGCCACTGCATGCCTGAAATTGTAATTAACTGTAATAGGAGTATAGAATGACAGGAGAGGTAAGAGAAGGGGGTTCCGAGTGAGATGGGGCTAAAGCTAAAAGTTTTTTCGAAATGCACAAGTTGTAGAAAAATGGGAATATCTTGAGTTTGAGAAATTCAAATTGAGTTTTGTTTGTTGCACAAGAAACTAAACAAATAGGGCTTTCTAAAGGCGTATGGCTTGAATTGTGGTTCAAACTGGTCCAAAAATGGCGTAGGTTTGAATTCGGATAAAAGCTAGAAATCGGTAAAGTGGCAATGCCAAAATAAAATGATCATATCTCTCAAACCAGATTAGATATTGACAAGCCGTAAAAAGGAAAGTGTTTCAAACTAAAATAGCTTGATCTTGTTAAAATTTCATCTCAATTCGAGACTGTTTGAATGAGCAACGGCCGTGACTCTTCCCAAGAATAAAGGGAGTCACGGCCATAACTCAGGGCAGCGGCAAAATCTCCGCAAAATAAAGGAAGTGTCACGGGGTGATGCCAAATCCTTCACCCCCGTGTCTTAGGGCAGAGTTTCAGCTCCAAAACGTATATCAAATGCTGGAAAAGACGAAGGAAGAAGCAAGGCAACGCAACAACACCATATCAAAGCAATACCATAAGTTCATGTAAGATATAGCCCCAAAACTTGATATAATGATCACTTAAGCATACTTAACCATTTAATCTCAATATTAGCTCAATTAATCAAGTGTTTATAGAGTTTCCATTAAAGCATATACAAGCTCATTAATGGGTTTTCTTCAAGAATCCAACAACCAAGCAAGATGGAGGCATAAGTGCACTCTTCTACCTTCAAGATGCAACATATATCACTTTGAATGCATATAGTTCATCATACAAGTCATGAGATTCAAGTTTCATTCAAGGGTACTATTCATCAACTTCAACAATGAGCAAGAAAGCATGGAATCCATGGAAAGAAGGTGGTACGAGAAGAAAGAGCACATTGAGGAGAGTCGGAATCTTACCTCGGATGGTCGAAGAAGTGGTCGGAGTGAAAGAACTTGAGCTTTGAAAGTGATGGAGTGTCTAGGGCACGAGAAGTGTAGCACCCCAAGAAGTGGGGCACCACACCCCCACACTATGACCCGACACGTGTACGAAATGGAAAGTCCGCACACGCACCAAGTCACAGCGAACGGGTGACAAATGAAAAATCCAACCTAAGCTAGGCGGTACTTAAACCCTATACAAGTAAAATATGCAAAACCTGAATACGGAAGCGATGCAAAATATGAACTATCAAAAAATTTAATCAACAATCATAAGTTATGAATTCCAGGAGGTAAATCAACATCACTTAAACGGGTTCAACTTGTGACACCCCGACTTTCAGACCGTACAGGTATGACGTATGTGCTCATTTAAAATTATTATTTACGCATTTTATATTTATTCTAATTGTTTATTTGAATTATTTAATTTTAATTCTTATATGAATTATTTGAATTTACATGAAATATTTGAATTATATGTCCAAAATTTGCCTCAAGTGATTTATGATATGAAATTTATCAATTTATGATATGTGAATTTAATTCCCGAACAAGCTAATTTCGTAAATTATGTGATTTATTTGAATTAAGGACTTAATTGTGCAATTTTATTTAATAGT